>JBBPUA010000350.1:0-20314 GCA_038094355.1 Afroboletus lepidellus | reverse complement strand
CGACATTTGGGAGAAGGGTGTCATTGATCGTACGGCCTACGTTGCGCTCTTTGACCATCTCATGGGAAGACAAGGAGTTACTCCCTTCTATCTGCATAAGTTGTTGTTCATGCTGAGATTCAGTAAGTTCAACAACCGAACTAACAACGTCATTCTTAAAGAGGCCCGAATTCTTAGCGGAAGGCCGGTCACCCATCAAAGAGGAACCTGAGTGGCGGAGAGCCCTCGCCGACCTCATTACCAGACATACTGGTTTGGTGAGACTCGTCGCTATCGCCGCATACTTTGAGGCTGTGGATTATCGTGCGTTTCACACTGTATTTTATTTAATGGATGTCTCTGATGATGTCATTGCAGCTGATGTCGAGAAGAACTTTCCGGAAAAAGTGTTCGTGGAGGCGAGGGAGTCTCTTATCGGTTTCATCAAGCCTGATCAACCAGATTGGCCGAGGGCTGTGGCCCTTTTGCGGCCCTTGGCAAAACACAGTGATCTTCGGGACTGCATTTTGACCAGTGGGGTCGTCGATGCCTTCCTCCGACTATTGGATCACGTCATCAGTATTCAAGGGGAACACTTCGTGCATATGATGGACGCCCTTTCTTCCCTTGTAGAACTTCGTGTGTTGATCAATCATTACTTGTTTTCTGAGCACTAATCCTTTAGCAGATCCAGACTCAATCATTACTCATTTTGTTGAGTCCGTTGCTGAGACGAGGGACAGGCTTTCTTCGATGCTGGATACCAATGGTATTCAGCATAGCTTTCTTTACCAGAAAGCTGCCTGACCCTTTAAGTAGATCCACGCCACCTCACTGCCGTATTGCGTGTTGTCATCTTTCTCGCTGAAAAAGGTACGTCCTGGATAAGGCGGGAGCTTATGGTTGATTGCTTGACCATAATCAGAACCGTCTCTTTGCCGCAGGGTTGAGCCAAGGCTTCACGAACTAGCGAGAGAGCGGAAGGGACCGGTTAGCCTGTTGGCGGTACAGGCACTAATTGAAGTGTTGCGTGCCAAACTCTTCCAGCGACCGGGTGAGTCGCGTCGTTCCACTTGTGCGTTGGATTTGGAGTCTCTAATCACACATTGCAAACACTGACGTTACTCTAGGTGTTGGACTTGGACTTGGGCTTGTTGGGCACTTCCCACCGCCTCCAATACAACGTTCTCCCACGCTCCGTTCTTCCACGTTGTTGGGCACAGTACAATACCTCCACGCCGGAACTGCAAACAATACCCCTGCCAGAGAGTGGATGAGGATTGGTGACTCTTTGCTGTACCAGATATTTTCTGGTAAGGTACAGGTCTGAATGGCGCTTCTTTGCTCATCGACTCTATTTCAGCGAGAACTCTGGGCAATAATCGTAGAGAATTCATACAGAAGCTTCTGAACGCTGCTGGCGGGCGTCATACACCTGCACGGACTGCAGCTACTTTCACCCTCCTCAAGTTGTGTAACTGTAAGGACATGGACACCATACATATCGTGTTCGTTGTTGACTTGACATGCATAGTTGATCCTAACCTGCGAATCTACGTCCTTCACAAGGGAATCCTGGACATGTTTGTCAGGCAGCTGCAGTTCAAGGACAGTGCACTATTGGCTGCGTATGCCCTGACAAGATGTCTCTCCCATGGTTCGTAATCACCTCTCCGACTGTAGCACTGTCTAAACGGTCTTTAGAGGTATTTTTGACGCCGATAAATCAAAATCTAGTGCTGGCTGGATATATCGTCAACATGATTAGATTGGACTACTTCGACGAAGCGATCGGGGTGACTGAAGGCTTTACCATCTTCGAAGACTTGTTGCGGTGTGGTAAGGACGACTCATTTCCGCCTGTTCTTTTCGCTTGATGCACTCAAATAGATGGACTGAAACTCCAGATTTTGGGGTATGACATTGCGGCCCTTCTGGAACACAAACTTGGAGTCGGAGAGGTGCGCACAAGCCTGAACTATCTTAATACATTCCGGATCTGTACGTCTGTCGTGCTTTGCTTCTGTGATGATCTTGCTTAGCGCGCGTCTAGATGGCGAAGATACGTTGGTTCAGGGTTTAGTCAAACGCGGAATGGCTTATCTAAGAAAAAATCAGTGGAGGTCCCAGAAAACCGGTGCTGCTATCCTGTGCTCATTGGCACAAACATGTGCGTGCGGCGTCACAGTTCCATACGCGAACTCTTTTGATCTTTATTCAGGGTTCGGCGCGGAGGCTCTCAAGCAGGTTGTACCTGAAATTGTCGACATGATTCTTCCGACACGTGATTCGAATAGCCATCAATCCGTAAACACTGTGTATACGAGCCAATCGAAACCTCCGTCTTCGTTGCTAGGACCTGCGTTCGTTTTGCGCATCCTGGCTAACAACGGTGAGCACACAACCTCATGTCGATTGATTAGAATTAATTAGACGACTCAGAGATGCTGAGAGAAGTGATTCGTCGGACAGAAGAATACAACAGGTTGAGACACCTCTCCTTGTTTGGTGATCTCCTCGGTGCAAAGGAGACGCCCGTTTGGCAAGTCAACACGCCTACGAGAAGTCTGTATCTTGCTCCCTTTTGCCATGCCAAGAGACTGATTCCGTGTCCAAGATGATGTGCTAGACGTAATCGACCAGATGATCAAATCCGTGGATAGCGTAGTTGGATCCACGAAAGGCTTCGTTCTACCGGATATCCGGCACTGGGACAGGATAGCACGTCTGTTCCGCGACGGCGTTGCGTGGACGATCGTCATACCGTCCGTTGTAGCTGGGGTGGCAACCCTGATGACTGTAGGGGCAGTCGCTGTTGCGCCTGTATTCATTGCGCGCAAGATCGCCGAGTCAGTGTTTCTGACGTGACCGAGGTGGTTCGTGACTGATGGGAACTGGCATAGATTTGTCGGACATTCGTGGTGCCTCCGACAACAAAACGCGATCATCCGCGGTCTCAAGTTACCGGAATCCGAATCTCCTACCCAATCGACCGTACTTTCCGTCCCGGCTAATGCGCCACGCAGTACCAGCATTTAGTTGATTGTGAATGACGTCATGACATTGATAACGATCTTCTTGTTTTTGCATAGACCCTCTTGCGACTGACTTATAGCTAATTATCATTACGATCGTCACTAATTTCGTCACTTGTTTCTACCGCAACGTTCCCCATGACAGTAGTATACATAATGAAATGCACTTCATTCACCGGGATTACAGACCGCAGGGTGGTCGTTGACAGGATCCTCTCCTACAAGCTCCATCCCGCCAAACGACTCTAGCCAATCCTCCAATCGTTCTCGTTCAAAAGTCTCCAAATCCCAACACTCTTTCGACACGTCCTCCGGGTCCCCGTTCCATAGGTACATGTCCGCGTCCACGCGCTTTTCCCCGTCTGCGATCACGATCGGGACAAACGCTGCCTTGTACGTCTCCCCTTCAAAATCGTCCGGTTTTGCGCACTGCGGGCGATTCTGAGGGGTCAGTAGCAAACCGTCCACACGTGCAGCATCATTGTCGGCATCCTCGACGACCGCCGGGTAATCTGAAAGTGTAACGCGCATAGCCTTGGACGGACGAGGTCCGTCTCAGTGGCATCGCCCGTGAGTGCCCATGCGAGAAGGGGACGTGCACGCAGCGTGCCGTACAGGAATAGAGGGCGGGACAAGGATAAAGACAGGTTATTCTTGTTCGAGAGAAACCTACGGGTATTTCCGTCGTCATCTGCCAGACGACGGGTCAGGTGGATGGTTGCGACGTGCTTACTAATAGGGGCTGCTTGCCAAGCGTCGTCACGTGCTCACATACTTAACAGCCTATCCTCTGCCCTCACACCAGCTTCCGAGTTTCATTGATGCCTTTGTCCGCTGGATTGGAGTTTGAAGCTGTTGTGCTAGGGCTCATTCCCCCGGATGTAATTCCTTTACAGACGTACGCCCAATTCGTGACGCGATTAGGAAGGCTGGGATAACCGCTCGGCCTTTCCTACCGTCCTCCACGCGTGCCACTCTAGACTATGCCGTCTGGAACGTGGTCACGGATGCCACGCTCGAGGTAGCTACTTCCGGGTCAGAAGCTTCCCAGACAGCGCTCACTGATCTCGTTTCGACTTTGAGCTCGTGTCTCCCATTTTCTACGATACGGACAAGGATGGTTGTCATTGCTGCTTTGGCGTCTGTATCCAAGCGCGTCGTTTGGAAATCCAACCGCTCTACTGGTTCACGTTCACTCTTGCCATGTTCGTCTGTCGTTTTGAATGTGAGGCGTCCTTGGCTGTGTGCAAACATCTCTTGTTATAGCTGCACTGGATTCAATTCGTCCAGACCATATGACAAGGACAACATCCTATCAAACCGTTTCAACGATTTCGTCCATCAAAGAAGCTTTCAGAAAGCGGCAGATGTCGAAGGTTTAACACAGACTATGAATCGTGTGTCCGGACATGGGACGGGTACCAAGATTCAAGGTTTTTCAAAATACGTCTCACAAGGGCATCACTCTTTCCATAAACTTACTCTCTGGAAAGGTGAAGTTTACGTCGCTTGCCAAGCATCACACCGTTCCGCCAACACGAGGGGAAGACTGGGCTGATTTCGTGCATCGGTTCGTCCGGTTTGCTACTGACGCCAAGGACGATGTCATTATGCGCGGTGGTGACACCCTTCATGCGTTGGTTCCTCTACCTCGTTCAGTAGCATGAATCGTTGAACTTTGCTGCCCGCCAGCGATCGTCGATACTGGTTGTGACATCAGATACAGCCACGCACATGCCATGCATGCATGCTTCGGGGACACAATTCATCTCGTACGAGGCACAAGGCACCACCGATCACGAACGCCAGAAGGTCTCCCCAAGCAAGTCACCCACGGAAATAATCCGTCCAGATATGACGCGACGTCGCGTCCGATGTGGACCCATGGGCGTGCGGATCGCGGTCTTGGCACGGTGTGCCTGTGCCGAAAACGGCGTACGGTGGTTCATGGTACTCCCTATCAAGGGACCCAGTCCTTCCGTACCTGATAATAACCTTAAGGTGCATCACGAGAGAAGACCGCGCGCGTGTCGTGCCTGCCTTCATCTGCGAACATTCGCCGAGGGGCATGCACAGGGCACTTACGACACCGGTACCACTCTCTTCCTCGACGCTGATCTTCTGATTCGGACCGATCGGGAACGACAACGCTTGACACCCTTCATTAAGCACGTCAGTGCTCATCCATCACCCGCCTCGACGCTGCCCAAACCGAGTTTAGGACCGGCGTGCGTGCCTGATAATAACCTTTTGGGCATCACGAAAGAAGAGAAGCCCCCCCCCCGGGCGGTCGTGCCTATGCATCACGATCACAGTCTGCGTTCGCCGAGGGACGCGCTCACGACGACATCAAGAATCGCGCCGACGAAACGCGCGGTGGCAGCGGTGCAACACGCCTCGATGATCCGACTCGGATCGCATCAAGGGGGGGGTCACGAAGTCAGAGAAGCACCCAGAATCGGTCCGTCCCTGGCCGTCATCGTGATAGATCACCCAAAGTCCCTACCTAAACCGTTTAGAACCCCTTGGCATAATGAATCACGTCCGCGTTCATCCATGACCCGCGCCCGAAACGAGGTTAGACTAGCCGTGGCGCCCATCGTGGGCGGACGACGTGCCGTGATCGTGAGCGTCGTCACTTTGACGTGCCGTCGCCGCCATCAGTATCAGATAAGCATAAGATCGATCAAGAGGCGTGCGTTAGCACGCCGGGCGACACAAGGTTGTAAACTTTGCGGGGGGGGGGGGGGGGGGCGTGATCGTTACTGTAACACTTAGTAATCACCTATTTCGGTAATCCCGGTCACGCCTGTCATTTTCAAGATCGAGCGGTGAACGACGAAAACGGGTGGTAATGATTGATCGACGACGCGTCGCGCGTACTACAGAATATATGTCTAACCATCAGTCCTTACTCGCTTGCCAAGTCCAACGGTGGGTGAGGATGTCTGTGTGTCATCCTTTCGCTTTCGAGTACGAGTGCTACCGCCCCGATTCTCTTTCTCTTCATCATCCTCGAGGATATTCGTGAATGCCGCGCGAATAGGAACACCAGCATATGTTTCCTCTCTCTGCTGAATGTATAGCGATTCGTAAATTGTGCGTGGAAGTGGGCAACCCTCAGGTTTACCGGGATGAGCATACTCGGGGTGCTGGTAAGTCATATGGGCCTCCATGTTGTAACGCCATATTCCTGGTTGAGCGTCCGTAGATCGACCAGTGTGAATGCATAACTTGCAAGTGATAGGCACGTTGCGGCAAGGACGATTGGTGGATCCCTTGGCAGCGCTCGCGTACTGAAACTTCTCCACTGGTTGGCTTGGACACTTCGTCTCCCACTGGACTCCGCGTGACAAGACTTTGATTGTCAGTGCACACTCCGGTTCCCCAGTGCGACTGCAATTGGATGATTAGAATACAATGTGTTGGATATCGATTCTGGATAGTCTTCTATCTGTGGCGTGTTGGTTGCAAAATCATGATCATGATACGAGTATAGCGAATTGGGTATTAATTCCGGGTGATGGTCGTCATGGAAGCGTTCAACTGTGACAATTTGGGATATGAGATCCTGAGTGTCCGGAGCTGTAGAGACTGAAGGGATTTGGGAGTCGGTAAAGACATCATAAATAGCAGGGTCCATGATAGGGAGTGGTTGGACAAGGTTAGAGAAGGACGACAGTGCTGCTCTTGGCTGCTCACTTGCAACTCATCCGCTGCTGCTTGCCCGAGACGCGATCGAGATCTCCCCCGATCTGGCCAAATGCGGACAACAAGCTCAGGAGCATCATGGCAACAGATGGTCAGGCAAAGGTACTTGATCTTTGTATCTAGGATGAAAATACAGCTTATTCTACACAAACTGTTCTGCAGAAATGAGACGTGATAATGTGATATGCATGTGCTATGCAGGCTTCGAGTGCAAGGCTGTAAAATCGCCAAAGTGGCTGAACCCCCCCCCCCTCCTGCCATATATGGGCAATGCAAAAAAGGACCTTGTGTCGCCCGGCGTGCTAACGCACGCCTCTTGTTGCCAGCGGTAATTGTGTGATTTTCATGCAACAGCATGAAACTATTCCATCATCATTGACACTTGACACCCATCCAGAGTACCGCAAACCTCGTCGAACATATTACGAAACGAAGAAAACGAGTGAATGAAGAAAGCTGGCATTGGGGATGACCGTGTCGATCGCTCGAAGACTCTGCTCGAGTCCATCTCATGCCTTGTCTGAGTGAACCCTAACAGCAGACGGGTAGCCTCTAAGTTATGTCTTGAGAGCCTGAGTTTTGAGGGGAGACTTTGGAAGGAATGGCCCACTCTGCTCCATTGCAATTACCGACTTGAACAAAGGTCAAAAAAGTCTTGTACCGAAGATTCTGGAAAGCGCCGGGTCACACGACCTGTATCGCTGCGACGATCGCGACTGAACGATGCCCACCGTCCACCCCCCAGCAAAAGTGCTCGTATCTGGTGCCACGGGATACATCGCCGCTTGGGTTGTGCGGAACCTGCTCGAGAAGGGGTACGCCGTCCGTGGGACGGTCCGTTCCGAATCCAAAGGAGCATTTCTTCAGCGGGCGTTTTCCAAGTATGGACCCAAGTTCGAGATCGAGGTCGTCGCGGATATTGCGCAGGTTCGTGTGTGTGCTAGGACTGCACGCGCTGACCACCACCCAGCCCGGGGCGTTCGACAAGGCTGTCAAGGGCGTCGACGCAGTGGTGCACACGGCCTCGCCATGTCATATGAATGCCACCGACCCGGATGGTAAGCTTCCCGGACTCCCGGAGAGGTGCTGGAAGTTACTGATCCGCCTTAGAGCTGATCAAGCCTGCGGTGAATGGGACCGCTGGGATCCTCGAGAGCATCCTCAAGGATAGGTACTTCCATCTTAGTTACCGTCTCTGTCGTACCATTCGCCATTGGCCCCAGCGCATCCAACGTTCTTCGGGGGACGGGAAAGAACTGAATCATGCCTGGAATTGTTTCGGACCCAGTGAGGCCTTGAGAAACAAGACCAGGGGAAGGGCACGAACCAGACCAACTTGAACCAATACTGGAATCAAGAAGATTAGGCGGCTGCTGGTGGCAGAACAGAGGAGAAATGAGACCTCCGAGTCGGGTCGGCCTCGGGCACTAGGAAGAAAGTGACGCAAAGAAGCAGCAAGCTCGGCCACAGCCGGAACGGAGTTCCCCTGAACGTCACCCATCCACTCACATAAAAGAGGGACGGGGCCCTGAAACCACGTATCTCACCCATTCCTGTGCCTTCGAGTTCCGCTTCGACGTGGCTGTTGGGCTAGTGCTGGTACGCCAGGATTTGCAATGTGCATTGGATGATGTCTAACTCCTGCTTCCCGTTGAGGTGTGTACTCGGAGTATCACGACGGTGGTGACTTGGTTCGCCATTCCCACTTGTACCTAACTGAAGATGAAGCTGGATCCATGTTGGTGAGTAATGAGGCCATTGTCTAGAATGTCATCCGAATGCTGACTCGCCGCTTTGCCACACCTTTTCAGCTACGATACCGCACTGCACTCCCAATCTACAAGGAGGCGTTTGCGGACATCGTACGCGATATTGTGCGACTCCGGGACATTACAGACGATCATTATATGCTGGAGAAAACTGCCAAATCCCTGGAGTAGTATGGCTCCGAAAGGACCGAGAAGGTGCTGATTCAATCGCTCCTCGGTGTTGCGTTACATCGCAATAATGTTGCTGTTGAGTGCGAAAACGAGGTTGGACTGGGGAACGCTGCAGATTTTGGAGGAGCACTTGCATTGCTGGATTGTATCATTCGCAGGCATGTCGCCTTTGTTTGTGCAAAGCTACCGCTAACGCCTGTCCATTCGTGCTTTTTTCCACAACTAACATACATCCCTGACAGCGTACTTACTTTGCCGTTTGATTTCGAAGGGAGCTTCATACAATACCAACTTGCTCAATGGGCCTTGTTTCGTGCAAGCTACGGCGGACTCCAAGTCATGGTGAGATTCTCAGAAAAATATTGCGCTGAAGCTCACATTATCCTGGAAAGAAGTGGATTGGCGCCTCGACTGTATTTACGCACAACTGGTCGGAGGGGTGCACATGGTAGTTATGGAAGAGATTGACAGCTTCGATGCACATATCAAGTTCAAAGACAAAGGGCTTCCCGAGGTGGTTGTAACACGCTCAAGACGGTGCTTCAACAAGGCTCACATGGCGATTGGTTCGAGGTGATAATCATGCAAGACATGGCCCAGGTAAATACAAAGCCGTCCGCGTGTTGATCGTCGCTTATCTGGTGTAATAGCATAGGGTGCTTGGCATCGCTGTTCGGGGTGTGGGCGCCATCAGGCACACGGTGTCGCCCTTCAGTACAAACACAGTCAGTCCGAATGGTGAGCCCCCCATGTTTAGAGAAGTAAGCTGCGCTAACATGCATGGGACGATGGATTGTCAAGGATAGGTGAATGCCGAGGTCGATGGATACCTACATATTTTTGATGACAGAGCGTGTCAAAAGTCCGTTGTCACCTCGATTGTGGTTGCCGTTGGAGAGGCGTAGGGGGAAAACCGGCTGTGGTGGTGGCTCTGGCTACACACGAGCTACGCTACGACCTGCTCCAACCCCAGCCGACGATTCCGCGACCTCCACTGCCACACCATCTGTCATGAGAATCTCAATCTGATCTCGTCCATGGAGGCAGACTGGAACGACCAATGCCTCGAGGTATTGAAGACAAATGTGAAAGAAGGGAGGTGGGACGACACGCTGGGTATGGTAGCATACCCCGCATGCAAGACGCTCACGGAAAGAAGCAAGTGATGCCCCTCCTTTCTATTTTTCCGTTCGTGTCTACCGAGGCTTCTCGCAGCCACGTGGTATGGGAGTGGAGGTCGTGGAGCCATCAGCTAGGGCTGGAGTGGGTCATATCGTATGTTCCCAGTCCCCCCCCTCGACAACTCTTGCATCGACTGGAATCTCGTTGCACTCAACCCACCACCAGTGAGTGCCTTTGTCTCCTCTTGAACGCACTGCTCACCGTCCTCAAGGTGTCTGTGGTGGATGGTCATTCCTGCGGAAATGCCCAAGCTATCTAAAGGAAGGGGCAAAGAAAAGGAGCATTCAGCATTTCGATTCGTCCGACGAGTCGAAGGAAGAGGGCGTGATTTACTTGTATTGGTGAAACCCATAGCACAACATTACTATGTAGTAGTCGAGAGTCTACGCATCGTGTGCAATTCGAAGTTGCGCGCCCATACTCTTTCACCAACGTCGATCACAACACGTCCACAGTACGTACCCTCTCCAACACCTTCGTGAGCGCAAAGTCCTCCAGGAACCGTACGTGGATGATGCTATCCGCCGCGACACGTTTGTAACCCTGGATACGTTGATCCGCCGCAGTCAGCCTGAACAAGAGGGCACCAAACGGCTGCCTCAGACGGGCGACGAGTCGTCGTGCACGCGTCTCTCGGTCCAACGGCGTTGCTTGAACGGGAGATCGGCGTGACGGCGATGGCGATGGGGGGTCATGATACGAGGCCGTCTCTCCAATGTCGTCTTCCATCTCCTCATTTGCATCCGGCGAAGGGGGTGGCATCTCATGGTCTTCCCCAAAGTGCGTGTCTTCATGCTCCAAAAGGCTACCCAACCAGGGGTGAACGAGATACAACGTCCCAAACTTGGTCAGGTCATATTTCGTCTGGATTTCCACCTCCCCAAATGGGTCTGTCTGGACGCGATAGACACGAAGGACCCCGTTCACGCCAGACAAGGACAATCGCGGGAGTCGGAATGTCATGCACGGGATCGACATCCGGCTTTCTGCAAATCGAGGTGTAGGGAGGTCCCGAAGCCGGTCGTAGAGCCTGAGTGCTGCGCCCAGGTCAAATGGCGACGCACGGAAAGCAGTAAGGATAGTGTCCATCTCCGTGTCAGAGAGATGCGCGGGGAGGTGCGACGTGACTGGCCCATTGTACACGGATACGTGAGCGGGTAAACAACTGTTGAACGGGCCAGCGTCGCCCGTCCACGCGAGGATTCCGACATCGCCGGATCTGGTAATGACGTTCGCCAACAGGCGACCAAGAGCGCCCTCTCGTTCGCCGTATATGGCCGATATACCAGATGCTGAAAAGATCCCAAGGAGAGAGTATGCCTCGTCTTCTACTAGGGTGGTATTTCGGGTTGAGGCGAGCCGCAACTTTTCTCGAATGCTGCCCAGGCCAGGACGAAGCGCCACCAATTCCTCCGTAGACACTCCCGTCGCTTCCTCCATTTCCGAGATCACCTCGCGCGACTCTTTGTGGTTCTGGAGTTGCAGATTGAGATACAGGGTCCAGTCTTCGGTGTAGAAAAAAACAACTTTCGCTGCAATGTATTCCTGTAGGGTCCACGCCCGAGTGTTCCATATGCTTCTTACGAGAGCCCCGAGCTGCGAAAGGGAGGAAACACCCAGGAGATAGACGATCGTCAGGGTAGATCCCCTGTACCACTCGAACATGGCCACCAGGGCTTCTTGGAGCACGAAATGGTCAGACTTGTTTATACAGCACGTGTCGCTCCAAGCCCATATGAATCCATGATCCCGGACAAGCTGGCAGAACCGTTGTAGTTTGTGACGTGTCGGGGATGGTTCTAGGGTATACACAGAGGTATGCACCACGTCCTGAAATAATGGTTCTCCATGTTCCCACTTGTGCGACAGCATGACATATCGGAAGTATCGTCGTACTTCATGCTTGATACGGGCATAGTCAATGCGCGTCGTCGTGGATGACACGAGTTCATGATATATGGCGGACGATTGGAATATTGACCCGAGATCCGCTCGGTTGTACATACGACCATCGGTCGTGTTGATGAGCTCACGTGGTAAACGTCGGGTCATCTTCTGGACGAGCGTATGAACTGTCGCTCGCGTAATCGACGGCCGAATGTAGCCATCACCACGGCCTGTTACCAACATGAGCGTGTGATTCTCGTCAGGTAAAGAGGGTATAGCTCACGCTGAACCTCTGGGTCGGCTGCCTGCTCGATCTTTGAAATCATCTGCTCAAATGCCATGACCGCATTCTGATGGTCGCCGGCTGCGTGTAAAGCAGCGTGCTTCACCTCATATCCCCAAGGCAACGACGGATCAAGCGCAATTGCCTAATTGCGATGTATCAATGACGACGGACTTGATTAGCAAGCGGAACAACACACTTGGTTTGCATCATTGAGTGCCTGTTGCCAGGACCCAGTCGCCAAGTATGCTTTACTTCGTTTGACGAGCATGTCTTGCGGGGAGCGGAGCTCCAGCGATAAGGCAGCCGAATACCGGTCGATCGCCTCGCCATATCGTTTTGCATCAGCTGCAGCATCACCGAGATGCATCACTTTGGTGGAACAACGCTCCCGAAAATCTGAGATAATCATCCCGTCAGCGGTGGCAACAGGATATATGCTGGTTGTTACCCATAGCCCATTCACGGCTGTCTCCCAAGCTGCCCATCTCCTCTCCGAGATCGCTCGTCACTTGACGAAAGGCCTCGATTGCATCGGTGATGCGACCCGCCGAGTAGAGTGATTCGCACAAACACCGTCGCGTCATGAATTCAAGATGATCAAATTTCCATCCCGATATCTGTCAGAGACGGTGAATGAATCTACGCAATAGATCCAATCGGAACTTACCAGCGAGACAAGAAAAAGTGATCGAGGTGGGAGGGGGAGTAGTTTGGCTTGCGCATGCTCGAACGACTCTATCGCACCCTCGTAATCACTATCATCCGTGCACGATTTGCCGACAAGAAAATGCATGTAGGCCTAATGCAAATCTTAGTACGACTTTTTGATACATGCAGAAATCTGCACAAACCTGGACGATGCAGCATTCTGGATCGGAAGGGACCATGGCAATGAGGTCGTCCATGCGGGATATCGCATCCACGTGTTCTCCAGTCATGAACACGATAATAGACTAGAAATATGTGGGTTGCAGAGCGCACACAATTCGGAAAAAAAAAGTACCTTGACGAGGAGGAGAAAAGTGACATACGATGAGTCAAGGTACCCGAATGCGATGTCGCAGGCACGGTAAGCCTTGGACCTCTCTCCATTGCCGGCATGGGTTATACTCTTGACAATGAAACCAAAGGCCGATGGTTGAGCTTTGATAGCCTCGATGGACACTGAGGTCGGCACGAATAAGGAACTGGGAGAAACACACCATTTGCGCGTCAGCCAGCGACGTGGTCCATTCTCCTAAACGCGCCCGAATGAGTGCCCGACTGACAAGTTTTTCGTGTCTTGGCTCCGGTGACCCTGTGATTGCTGTGGTCAACGCCGCTTCTGCTTCTTTGAACTGGTCTTGCTCCCATGCATTGAGGACGGTGTCGTCGATCTGAAATTCGGGTTCACGGAAGGTAGGGAGTGTGATTAGATCCTATCCGCGAACGTAATCAGGGAGAGCCGATGGGGACGATAGGGTACATACAGAAACGCGAGGCTTTCAGGAAGACATCGAGTTAATGCGACACGGACAGCGATGGAAATGATGACGCCTACCACAGTGGAGTCAGGCGCGTCATCTACGTGGCTCTGGTGCTTCTCTTGTGGTGTCTGCTCGCGTGGGTGTTTGTTGAATTACTCAAAAGCTCGGTACTTACGGGCAGTCTTTCAACTCTGACTTTCCCGTACTGTCCTCCAATCGCAATCGACCTGTCATTTGGTGATATGGCGATAGAACGGATATCTTCAGGATGCTGAATTTGACCAATCTCGGACCGAGTCTTGGTGTCCCAGAGGGTGACGACGCGATTTGTAGCGTATACGATGAATGCTCCATGATTTGGCAGCACAATGCATGAATAGCTGTTGGTTTCATCGACCAGCCACTGAGCGAGTGTTGACCCTGTGGACACGTCGAGTTCTCGGGTGGCATCCTTGGATACGACAAAGAGATGGTTGTTGTTCCAGACGAGACCAGTGTTGAACCATGGAACCACTGTGACAGGGATGTCGACAAGCAAGCGCCCATCGTTGCTGTCCCAGACTCGAATTGGTCCACTGAAAGTCGCTGTTGCGATGCGGTCCCCTTGTGGCGAGTACTTTGCAGCGAGTACCCAGCGGTCGTGTCGGATTGTTTGTATCTGTTTGTAGGTCCCCAGATCGAAAACTATGGCTGTGCCGTTGACTGATCCTGTGACGAGTCTGGTCGAGTCCGGCGAGAAATCGACGGCGTTGACGTCCATGCTATCCTGCTTGTACCCGAGGACTTGTTCGTGCGTCTCCGCATCCCAGACGAGGACTTCGCCCCAGTCTGTCCCCGCAGCAATCCATCGCCCGTCCTTGGACACCGCGACACACACAGCAGTCTTCGCTTGCATCCTTGCCACGGGGTGTTTCCCCTGCCACACCCGAACCCCGCTGTCGCCGCCGCTCACGAGATATTCGCCATTCGCAGAGAACGCCACCGCATATACATACTTGCCAGCATCGATGTCCATCGATTCAGAATCCCCTTGCCAATCACTCAGCACACACACGCTCCACGTCGCCAGTACGCACCGGTCATTGTTAATTGGGGAGCAAGGTATCTGGTGGTGGTCGAGGAAGAGGTGCGTACCCCCTCGTTATACACGTTGCCCATCATCCTCATGTTTCGGACTTTGTTCATTCCGGCCACGTTTCCTCCGCGCGCCCATCTTTTATCTTGACGCCCGGGTCTAGTTCATCCACCAGGTGGCCTCTCGATAGGGACGTCGTCATAGGCGTGTGGTCAGGCAAGCGATCAACCTCGAATTGACGCGGTGAGGTGACGGCGAGACCACCAGGGAGTGATCGAGCCCAGGTTGACATGGTTCAGGCTGCTGAAAACCCGGTGAGAGAGCTGTCGAATGGATTCGATAAAGGTAACTGACGAGGGCTCATTGAATGCACAGCGACGGCGACGGGCGAGCTCTCATGCTCGAGCGGACGTGGTGAAGACGATTGGCGAACATTAGGGCTCGAATTTACAAACGGAGCGGAGGAACAGTCAGTAAAACCCACAGATGAGTGTTCCTCGTAAGCGGTAGTGAGTCTGGAGGAAGGGACACGAACCGTTGGCTGACGGGCTCTAAATTTTAGTTGGTACGACTCGGTCCTGCATCGACGCGTCTGGCCCGTGTCGAACAGTCGACACAGCTCACGACGGACGTCCGCCTCCCATGCTCTCCACGACACTAGCACGCATTCTCTTTAATTCTGCCCAACATCATTGCAAGCGGATTATCATCCATCGTCCCCGGCTTCACAGACTTGGTATTCGCCCACCAAAAACCTGCCGGAGGATCACCCCCTGGCGTCCCAAGCTTCAGTGGGGACATAGTCCTGTTGAAAGGCGTGCAAGGCGCAGTGAATGCGATCACGAGCGGAAGATTCGTCCTCATTTCTCGAGGGCATGGCACACCGATCTCATCTTGTGGTGCTCCGTCCTACTCTTTGTTCAATCTATCGTCCAGCTCCTTCTCGTACCCTAAGCGTCTCTGCTCGGCCAAGTCACGTTCATGATCTCGCTGGGCGTCTCTGCAACACCAAAGTAACGCAATGAGGCAATCAGTGAGTGATCGAATCCAAGTTGACATGATAAGAGGAGTGCCTGTGCTCGAACCAGCACGGTGAAGACAACAAGATGTTGAGGCTGATGATGATACAGTAAGGGGGCTCTCGAACAGAGGCAACTGACGAACACTCGTTGAATACACACGGCGACTCGGACGGCGATGGGCGAGCTCTCGTGCTCGAGCGGGCGCTGTGGATGCGACTGGCGAGCGTTATGGTTCGACTACACAAATGGAGACAGTAGACGAACAGTCATAGTAACGTCACAGGTGAGTGCTCGAGCCCGAGTGGTGAGGGCAATGGTCGAGCATCCCTATTTTGCCAGAAAAAGTGATAAGGCGCAGGAAGAACATGCTGGCCCAAGTAGGCTCGGCTGATGGTAGCCCTGGCGGCGTTCTTACCGCAGACATTGCATCAATACATTCGGTTTTTGGATTTCTTCCATTTTCACTGCGAGTCATGTTCTAATATTCTTCGCAGATGTGACTTTTTCTCCTCAAAACCCCCCATGGCGCTGCTACTTGATGTTTCATCCACTTCGGCGGAGAAGGCAGTACTGTCTTTTATTCTGTAATACAATGATCTAATGCAACACCCTTCGTCCAGCAGATCTGGCGTCTCTTGCTAAAACATGTTAGTAGCCTAGTCCCTGCCACCTCCGATCCATCTCGTTCGACGATGATCATATGTTACGATACGGCCAAGGCGGATCGGATTCTTTTGGTGGACGTACCACAGTATCAAGGGACACGTTGGCTGATAATGAGCGTCGGGGGTGGTAGATATCGGTGGCCTGTATAGTAACGATGCTCAGCCGGACCGCAGCGGCCCGATATCACAGAATCAAACCCCTGGTATAAATACAGCCCCTTCCATCGCACGCCCCCTCCTACGATCGAGCGATGCCTGCCGTCTCACCCCCTGCCAAAGTCCTCGTCACCGGTGCGACGGGGTACATCGCCGCCTGGGTCGTGCAGAACCTGCTCGAGCGGAGTTATACCGTGCGCGGGACCGCCCGTTCCGAAGCCAAAGGGGCGTTTCTTCAGCGGGCGTTTGCCAAGTACGGAGCCAAGTTTGAGATCGTGGTCGTCGCGGATATCGCCCAGGTGCGTGCGCATGTGCGAGAGAAGGAAGGGTGCCCGCTGACCGTCGCTAGCTCGGGGCGTTTGACGAGGCTGTCAAGGGCGTCGACGCGATCGTGCACACGGCGTCGCCGTTCCATATGAACGCCGTCGATCCGGATGGTGAGTCTCCCCCCACTTCGCTGAGACGTGGCTTCGCTGACGCGTCTTAGAGCTGATCAAACCCGCGGTGAACGGGACCGTCGGGGTCCTCGAGAGCGTCCTCAAGGACAGGTGCGTCCTCGCCGCTTCCACCGCACCCCATGCCGAAAGCGGCCAGCGCGTCCAAGGTCCAACGCGTGGTGATCACCTCGTCGGGGCCGTCCTCCGGGAATCCCCCGACCCGATCACGTTCACCGAAGCCGACTGGAACGACCAATGTCTCGAGATCCTCCAGTCGTACAGGGACCAAGGCAAGGCAAACGATGCGCCCAGCATGGTCAAGTACCGCGCGTCCAAGACGCTCGCCGAACGCGGTGCGCCCCGTCTCTCTCTGTCTGGTCGCACGGCTCAACGAACATAGCCACGTGGGCATTCGTCAACGATCCGTCGAACAAGGCACGCATTCAGTGGGACTTGGTCGTCCTCAACCCGCCCTGATTGCAGGCATGCAGGACTAGTATACATAGTCGAATGACTAGATACGTTTGCAAATCCATCCGTCCCGTCACAACACATCCACCGTGCGTACCCTCCCCAGAATCTGAGCCAGCCCAAAGTCCTCCCGGAACCGCACGTTAATCACGCTGTCCGCCGCGACTCGCTCGTATACCACCATCCCTTGATCGAGCACTCGAACCCTGAACACCAATGCCCCAAACGGCTGTCTCAGACGAGCAACGAGCCGCCGAGCCTGCGTCTCTCGATCTATCGGTGAGGCTGGAACTGGAGAAGGCGGTGGCGACTGAGGCTCAGGCTCGGCACCAGCAACCACATCGTCGATCATTCCGACGTTCTCCATTTCGCCGACGGACATTTCGTGGTCGATGACTTCACCCTCGATGACTTCTTCTTCGATCTCCTCGTGGATTCTGTCCTCGAACGCCCTACTGTGCACATCCTTGTCCTCCAAAAGACTCCTCAACCAAGGATGGACCAGATAGATTGTCCCGCGACCGAGGTCTGTTTTCGTCTTGATTTCCACCCTTCCAAAGGGCTTGATATTTGTGCGGTACACACGAAGGACCCCGTTCATGCCAGATAGGGACAAACGCGGCAGTTGGACCATGACACATACAAGCGTCATCCGGCTTTCCGCGAACCTTGGTGAGGGAAGGTCACAGAGGCGATCATAGAGCCTAAGTGCTGCCTCGAGGTCGAACGGAGAAGTATGGGAAGTAGTGATGATCGCATCCATCTCCACATCGGAGAGGTGCGCAGGGAGGTGCGACGTGACTGGTCCATTGTACACGGACACGTGGGCCGGTAGGCAACTGTTAAATGGGCCAGATTCACCTGTCCATGCAAGGACTCCGACGTCTCCAGATCGTGTCACTACATTTGCCAACAGACGCCCGAGGGCACCCTCTTCTTCACCATATATCGCCGATATACCCGACGCTGAAAAGATACCGAGGAGAGAGTAGGCTTCGTCTTCTACCAGTGTTGTCTCTCTGGTCGAGGCAAGTCTCAACTTTTCTCGGATGCTCCCGAGCCCAGGACGAAGCGCCATCAACTCCACTGCAGATACTCCCGTTGCTTCCTCCATCTCCGAGATCACCTCTTGCGACTCTTTATGATTCCTTAGCTGTAGATCAAGGTACAGAGTCCAGTCTTCCGTGTAGAAGAGAACAATATTTGCTGCAATATATTCTTGAAGGGTCCATGCCCGGGTATTCCATATGCTTCTCATGAGAGCACCGAGCTGCGACAAAGGCGAAACACCTTGAAGGTAGACAATTGTTAGGGCAGATCCCTCGTACCACTTGAACATGGCAACCAGGGCTTCTTGGAGCACGAAATGGTCTGATTTGTTTATACAGCACGTGTCGCTCCAAGCCCATATGAATCCATGATCCCGGACAAGCTGGTAGAACCGTTGTAGCTTGTGACGTGTCGGGGATGGTTCTAGGGTATACACAGAGGTATGCACCACGTCCTGAAATAATGGCTCTCCATGTTCCCACTTGTGCGACAGCATGACATATCGGAAGTATCGTCGTACTTCATGCTTGATGCGGGCATAGTCAATGCGCGTCGTCGTGGATGACACAAGTTCATGATATATGGTGGATGATTGGAATATCGACTCGAGATCCGCTCGGTTGTACATACAACCGTCGGTCGTGTTAATGAGCTCGCACGGTAAACGTCGGGTCGTCTTCTGGACGAGCATATGAACTGTCGCTCGCGTAATCGACGGCCGAATGTAGCCATCACCACGGCCTGTTACCAACGTGAGCGTGTGATTCTCGTCAGGTAAGAGGGTATAGC
Organism: Afroboletus lepidellus; assembly: GCA_038094355.1. Classification (NCBI taxonomy): domain Eukaryota; kingdom Fungi; phylum Basidiomycota; class Agaricomycetes; order Boletales; family Boletaceae; genus Afroboletus; species Afroboletus lepidellus. The sequence goes on along the minus strand of JBBPUA010000350.1, from coordinate 1,163 downwards.
TCACGCTGAACCTCTGGGTCGGCTGCCTGCTCGATCTTTGAAATCATCTCCTCAAATGCCATGACCGCATTCTGATGGTCGCCGGCCATGTGTAAAGCAGCATGCTTCACCTCATACCCCCAAGGCAACAATGGATCAAGGGCAATTGCCTAATTGTAACGTATCAATGATGATGGACTTGAATATCAAGCAAAAGAATGCACCTGGTTTGCATCATTGAGTGCCTGTTGCCAGGATCCGGTCGCCAAGTATGCTTTACTTCGTTTGATGAGCACGTCTTGCAGAGAGTGGGGCTCCAGCGATAAGGTGGCTGAATACCGGTCGATCGCCTCGCTATATTGTTTCGACTCAACTGCAGCATCACCGAGATCCATCAATTTGGTGGAACAATGCTCCCGAAAATCTGAGAGAACCATCCTGTCAGTGGCGGCAACAGTATATATGCGGGTTGTTACCCATAGCCCATTCACGGCTATCTTCCGAGCTCCCCATCTCCTCTCCGAGATCGTTCGTCACTTGGCAAAAGGTCTCGATTGCATCGGTGACGCGACTTGCAGAGTAAAAGGATTCGCACAAACACCGTCGCGCCATGAATTCGAGATGATCAAATTTCCATCCCGATACCTGTCAGAGATGGTGAATGAATCTACGCAATAGATTCGATCATAACTTACCAGCAAGACCAGAAAAAGTGATCGAGGTTGGAGGGGGCGTAGTTTGGCTCGGGCATGCTCGAATGACTCTATCGCACCCTCGTAATCACTACCATCCATGCATGATTTGCCAACGAGAAAATGCATGTAGGCCTAATGCAAATCTCAGTATGACTTTTGGATACTTGGAGAATTCTGCACAAACCTGAACGATGCAGCATTCTGAATCAGAAGGGACCATGGCGATGAGGTCGTCCACACGGGATATCGCATCCATGTGTTCTTCAGTCATGAACATGATAATAGACTAGAAATATGTGGGTTGCAGAGCACACACAATTCGGAAAAAAAAGTACCTTGACGAGGAGGAGAAAAGTGACATACGATGAGTCAAGGTACCCGAATGCGATGTCGCAAGCACGGTAAGCCTTGGACCTCTCTCCATTGCCGGCATGGGTTATACTCTTGACAATGAAACCAAAAGCAGATGGTTGAGCTTTGATAGCCTTG
>JBBPUA010000349.1:0-20444 GCA_038094355.1 Afroboletus lepidellus | reverse complement strand
TCAACGGGCAAACCAACGACGACGCGTCGATTACCTAACACCCTCCAACCGCAAACTTTTCAATCAGCGACACTGCAAAAAAAAACTGACAAAAACCACACAAAAAGTTCGGTGAGTGAAGAGGGCGACGGAGAAACATGCTCACAGCGGAGAAGGCGCCTCTGGACACCATCCTGCCCAGTTGCTAACCCGCCCAGTCGCGTCTGGCAGTCGGCCTGGTGTTCCATCCATTCAAGCGGAGCCTAAAGGGGAACACAGCCTCAGGACTCAGCGCTCACCGCGTTTTTGGTCGTCGTCGTGTACGGCGCCGAGCACTCGCCTGACGACTTGGAAAGTGAGCATGGGTCCAACACCTTGCCGAGACGTGCCCTTTCTTCAGAGGACTCTGGCGCGCCCGCGTGCTCCTGGTGCACAACGAGCGTGAACGGGGACGGTCCAGGTAGCGCTGAGAGAGATCGAACCGAGCGGGGCAGCCAGCATCGTGTTCCAGAGTTCGGTGGTGCTTGTGCGAGAATGCGAGAGTGCGGAAGTGGACGGTGTGATAGAGGCATGCCTACGTGTTAATTGTGCAGCAGTTCCCACTCGTGGCACACGAAATTATGCCGATGCCGATAATTACACCTGACACCCGGTCTCACTGGTCATCTTCACGACCATCGATTAGCTGAATCAGATGCGCGTCACATATTCACCGCCTGGAGCCAGAAAATGTGCTTCGTTACGGTCCCCGGTTACAAGTTGACAATCTCTTCCTGGCAGTATCAAAGACAAACCGCGCTATTGTATCGCACGGCTCAGTTCTTTGTGTCCGCGCCCGGCATTCAAAACATCAACCTTAAGGTACGCCGAAGTTGCCCGAAATTCACCAGATGATGAATCACAGCGGAATGTCGTGACGCCAGGCCCTGTTTGGGCTCGTATGCACACCACTTCTTTGTTTGATACTTTCATAGCGCAAGCATCGTTGCCCATATACCACGTCGAAATTTCCTCATCTTAGTGTCCTTGCGACACAACTTCACCAACCGAACACGGATGTGATTCTTGCATATTTGGCGTGAGCGTTGACTCCAGAGCGATCCGAAAGCAAAAGGCTTGGGTGTTTCCATTCTCATCGCCATGGCCAACGCAGAGTATGATTGCATGCCAATAAGCCCAGCAGGCAAACTAGATTCTCCGTGCACCTGCGTGTCACCATCGTCAACCCAACCCTGTGATGTGGAGAGTGACGTACCCTTCAAGTGAGGTACGTCATGAATGGCATTGTTCACCGCTACATTGAATACTTTGGGCAAAGCATTCGGCCAAGAGCTTGGTCCGCTTGAAAAACAATCAACTCACATGATCTGGATATCTCACAGATAATAGCTTTTCAATCAAAGGTAGAGGGCCTCGCCTTGGCGAATATGCATACCAGCAAGAGCGTCACCAGAGGTGACGGACCCAGTCAAGCAAAGACAAAGTTTCTGCCCTTCCGGTGAGTTGTCAAGAGGAATGTGACGTACCTGTAAATGACGTATTTGCCTCCAGACCTGAATACTAACGAGAGGTTGCGTCTTGTACTCACCCTTCTGCGTGAAGGACTCATCGGCAGTGCGTCCAGAATGTTGTATTGAGGTACCTTCGACTCTGCCTCAGGTCTAATATTAAAAAATTGACGCTGTTGCTATTTGCTTGCCACTGGCAGAGCGGTAGTCAAGAACCCTTATGTCGCAAGCCGTCCAAGTAATTCTGCGATGAAAAGATCGAGGAACGCAACAAAATGATATACTTTTTGTCGATGCATCCCGCGCCAGTCCACACAGGGTGGGCTTAGACTGGACCGCGCAATTATACCCCCAAAGGATGTGATCACGCACGAAACCTGTTTCATGCGCTCATTGAACGGGAGAGAAGCTTCATAAAGCTATCGTGTGACAAACACGGGACCGAGATCGGACATCAGGGCCGTTGGAGGGAAACTACGCTATCTGGTTGGCATGGACGAGTAGGCAACGTGTGTGAGCGAGGCCAAGTGATTGTCAGATGACGTCCAAACTTGGACCGCCACTGCGACAGGGGAACAAGACCGAAGCGGGTCATCATTACGTCGTCCCAGACTTGGACACCAACCACCATGAGCATTCGCGACCGATTAGAGTCCGTGTTTGCGTTCAACACAATTCCTACGACCGTCCTGTTGGTCCTCGTCTATGCTGCGATATTCACCACTGTGCTTGTTACCGACAATCTGCCCCCAGTCCCTAGTGACACCCGGGGCCTCGACCTGGACCGTGCTTGGTCGGATCTTCACCTGGTTGGTCTTTCCTTATTACGCTCCGTCTTCGAGCGCTAATGTTAGTTTACAAGGTATCTGCCAGACCACATCCATTTAACTCGCACGCAAACGACCTCGTCCGTGACTTCATCCTACAACGTCTCGGAGACGTAGCCTCACAGCACCCCCACGTCGCTATTGATTATGACGTTGTTTCGAACGCGTCGTGGGCCACAGGACGTGCCCTCTACCAAGAAGGAAACAACATCCTCGTCAAAGTACAAGGCACCGACCCCGCGTTTCGCGAATCTGGCGGCTATTTGCTCTCGGCTCACTACGACTCGGTCTCCACCGCGCCAGGCACGACAGACGACTCGATGGGCATTGTAACCCTGTTGCAAATGGTGGAGTATTTCGCGAAGCACAAACCGAAGCGGACCGTTGTGTTCAACTTCAACAACAACGAAGAGTGTGGCTTGAACGGAGCACACACGTAGGTCCTTGGCTACGATTCGAGGGATGGCGTTCATGTCCTTTACAAAGCTTCTTAGAGCATCCATGGGCCGCCATCAGTGACGTTTTTCTCAATCTCGAAGGTGCCGCGGCGGGAGGGTGGGGTCCTGGAGCATTTTGACAGCGTCGCACCATCGCTGATACTCTCGTAGCCGGCCAGTGATGTTCCGCGCCACAAGCATTGCGCCCCTTTTCTCTTGGACAGGCAGACATGTTCGCCATCCACATGCCAATGTGGTCTCTGCAGACGCGTTCGCGCGCGGTGCTATACGCTCTGCCACGGATTATTCAGTCTATACACAAGCGGGCTTGGACGGCATCGATTTTGCCTTCTACAGGGGCAGAAGTCGCTATCACACGTGGTATGACTCTATATCTGGCATGGAAGGCGGTAAAAAGGCCCTCTGGGCGATGCTGGATACCACCCATGGAGCTAGTCAGGCTCTCGCAAATGATGATACGGTCCATGCACAACTCCTTCCCCGACAAGATAAACCCGTGTACTTTGAACGTGCGCGTTTTCTGATTTATTTGCGCGCCGAGGTCTGATCACTGGTCAGTATTCGGTGCTGCCTTGGTTGTTTTCTCATTGGAAGCACTGTTCATCGTGAACGTGATTCTTCTCTCCGCTGGTCCAATTCTCCTCTTGCTTCTCGCGTATTCAAAGCACGTCGCGTGTTTGAGCAACCAGTCTCGGATCCGGCACACTCCCCACCACGGGAATGGTGTTCAAGGGGACGCGACATATGGCGAACGAGTGTTAGCGGCATTGAAGTGGTTCGGAAGTGGCTGTTGGATCTCGACCAAGTTCTGGGTGGCTTTGGGGATTACCATCGGTCTCCAGGCAGCTCTGATCGCAGGATATGTCAAGCTGAATCCTTTTGTAAGCTCTCCATTTTTCTTAAGAATCAACTTCTAACGTAGATCGCTAGATCCTCCATTCACACCCTTTCCTGGTGTTTACTTCTGCCTTGTCACTGACATATTTGTCGGTCGTTCTGGTGCTTTCATTCCCTTGCAGCCTTCGCGGTGGCGTGTATGCGCGAGAACTACAGAGGCTCTCGATTCTTCTGCAGCTTTACACCTTTACTTGGGCGCTACTCGTCTTCTCTACGGTCGTACTGCGTAGTGCAGACATAGGAAGCACTTACTTCATCACAGCCTGGAATGTGTGCACCCTACTTGCATGCGTCATTGGCCTACTCGAAGCCATGACGAGCCCCCCCAGTTTTGACGCGGAATCTGAGGTTGGATCTGATTCTTACGTCGGAGGCACCGGATATCAGGCTGTCAGCACCGAGGAGGATGCAGATGGACAACACTCATCACACAGGATTGTAGAAGATTCTGAACCAACCGAGACTACACCACTCGTCCAACGGGAACGCTTACGGGTGCCTATGCGTACTTCTGACGAAGGAATGAGTGCCATCGGATGGTGGATCTTGCAATTCTTGCTTGTAGTCCCCTTTCCTGTCATCTTGGTGTCCCATATCGCTGTCATGCTTTTGGGTGCGGTGAATCAGACCCTCACAGATGGCAATAGTCCTGCTTCCAGTAGGTCCAATTTAATGCATTATCTCAGACTTGCTCACAATGTCACTTTCTCCGATAATCTAGCATACAGCCTGGTGTCTCTCTTGGCCCTCCTGCTTATTTTGCCTATGGCTCCATTCAGCATCAATGCACATCGGTGGCTCACTGTTCTCGTACTCGTCATCTTCATCCTTTCGACCGCGTATACTTGGGTCGAATTCCCTTTTTCCCAGCAAGCACCACTCAAAGTCTATTTCATCCAATCAGTGAACCTGAATTCGTCGGGAACAGGGATCGAAGAAGTAACAACCTCGCTTACTGGGCCCAGGCAATTCTTGACCCGCCATATCATACCGGAGTTCCCGTCCAGCTTCGGCAAGTCCTTGACGTGCGACGGGCCGGCGGCCAAACTTGGTCTGCAGACTTGCACATGGAAGGTCTCCGCGGAGATGGCCCCCTCGCCAGGGGGAAACAGCACGCTCGGCGATGGCACTGAAGCGCCATGGGTATCCTATCACGCAGAACGCACGGGGTCGAACAGTGCCCGGATCACCGTCCAGGGCCTCAACACGCGGTTCTGTACCATCACCTTTAGCAACCGACGCATCTCCAACTTTAGCGTGCTTGGGGATGGGCACAAGGGCCTTCAAAAGGGTTACCCCGTTCCCTCGCGGGGACTGAGTGAGATCCAGCTCTGGAGTCGCGATTTCGGGAAGGAGTTCGAGGTGACGGTCGAGTGGGCGGAAGGGAACGTGGACTATGCGGACGTGAACTCGGACGGCGAGGTGCATGGACGGGTGAGCTGTGGTTGGGACGAGTACGAGCGAGCGACGGTCGGAGGAGGGCGATCGGGCGGCCGGATTCCTTCGTTAGAAGAAGTCATGGCATTCTTGCCAGAGTGGGCAGTGGTCTCCAAGTTGACGTCTGCGCTGTTCAGTGCGGGGATGTCGTTCGAGGTTTGACGATGGTTGGTGTTTTGTATCGTGTATTTCTTGGTTCTGAACGCGTGGCGTTGACTTTTCGTCGGTTTGTTTCGGCCGTGTGGAGGGCGACCTCGTCGGATCACGGCACTTGTTCACAGACGTGAAACAGTGCATCATCAGAAGGACGGTCAGGGTTACTCCGCTTTCCACAGATATGGGTGTTCAAACATCCGAGGAACGCACCGGGACGCACCGGGACCGGACGAACGAGCCGGGATAACTCGCCCACGTGCGCGGGAGCAATGATATGAACATTAGAGTCGTTTCACGTTTCACTTCATAGATGAACGCAGGTGCGCTCAGGACGCCGTCACACACCCCAGGCACCTTTCACGGAAAGCGCACCGTACCGCGCGGCATGCGCTATGCGGCAGAGAACCTTTAGACTGGTCTAATGCTGTGTTCGTTCACTGGTAAGCACTTACCCGTGCTTCTGCTGAGCTGGCCCGGGCATCAGCCCCCCGCCCGCCCCATTGTGTCAACAATTCAATTTAATTTTCGAGCGATAGTCGTGCGACGAGCAGGACACGAGTAGGTGATGAATATGAACCATGGGTCATACAAGATATTTAGACTAACCTTTAAAATCGGCCATCACGCCTTTTGCCGATGTTTCAACTATTCAACATTATATTTTACCTGGTAAGTATTCCATTTATTTTCTCGGCGGGTACTATTCTAAATTTCAATTTTTGTTTTCGCGTTTCGTTCGACCTTTAGACCAGGTCTAATGATCGCCCGCTGCGCAGTGATACGAGAGCCTGGGGTGCGTTTCATTCTCTAGTCGGACATTGTCGTGAGAAGCGACTAGAATCGTGAAATATAAACCGTAAGAGAACGAGAACGAAGAACTCACCCCGACGATGCTGGCTATCCTTTACTTCATGGCTGCTATCCCTCTGGCATTGTGCACCGCGATGGGTGCTCCTCCAAAAGCAAGAGATCTCGAAGACTCGTGCTACTACATCCCCTTGCCAGACGTGCCCACCTCGGACGCAAACCGGACCGTGCCATGGGGCGAACCGACGATCCAATACGCCAACGGAACGACCTGTTGCTCCTCGCTTGCCCAAGTCCGAAGCGCGCTCGACGACATCGACGCCCAGCTGTTGGAGCTCCTGTCCGCGAGGTACCGTCCGAGATTCCGCGTCCACACCGTCCTGCTGATACGTGTGACGCGCCGGGTTTAGATCGGCATACGTCAGGGAAGCGACGCGGTTCAAGGCCTCGGAAGCAGTCATCAACAACCTGACGCGAGACGAACAGATCATACAGAACGCGATAGACGGCGCGCCCACGGTTCATCTCCCTCAGGTTATCGCACAGATGGTATATCAATGCATGATAAATGCCAGCGTCTTGTTTGAGAATTGCATCGTACGTGATCGAGCCCGTTGTTGGGGCTGCCCACTGAAGAACCACGCAGTTTAACACTTACCATGACGTGTGCTGAGTTACTCGGCTTCATGATCATGGGCCGTGTCATGCATCGTGACTGTCGACATTCTAAATCATATACATGGGAGTAACCTGTATATAAGGATGCGATCTATACAGAAGCTCTCGCACTCTAGTGAACCAGTAAACTCATTGATAAAGCAGAGCAAACCCAACACGACCATTGCCCAAATCAAACGTGGTGTAGACGTTCCGCAGGAAAGGGAGTCCAAGAATCCAAGCTATTCGCGGGGCGAGCAACCCAGTGGTCAGTACATAATGCGACAGAACGAATCTAGAAATGCGGCTCACCAGTACCAATGTCTTCAGCAACAATGGCACTGACACAGTCAGTTGAATTGGGTGAAATGGGGCCGAGGTTAAGGTCCGATGGAGGGATCTGGAATGGTGAACCACCGATCGTCAGGTAGATGGTTGGGAAGGTATCGCAATGAACTGATAGACTGTCAACAAACCAACTGACACGCGATCGTATTCGAACCTACATGTATAGTAACCCTGACCATAACTGCTGGGTGCTGGAATTCCACTGAGGGTACTGTGCAGCTTGTCAACCTCATCGGGGTGCCCGATGATAAGGGTACTACTAGTATCAATGGCACCCTCAAGGTTTTGTAAGACTGGCCGCATGTAAGCCCCAATGCTGTCCACGGGAAATTCCCAGAAACCCTGGCAAGCAATGTTGTCAGTGTCCAACCATAAACAGTGACACTCTGATGCTCTCACTTGCGTCGTGACAGGGGCATAGCTAAAGTCGCCAATGTACTGCGCAATATTAGATCCACCAAGATACAACTCGCCTTCCGAATCCGCGAGCTTGAGTGAAAATACTGGCTCGGACACCAGTCCTTGAGAAACGAGAGTCTGAAGGAGAGGACTAGCATTATCGAGGCTGGATATTGTATTATACGCCATCCCCATCACACCGTCTGCTTGGAAACCAGGGCTTTGCAACACAGAAGAATAGTGTGCCGCAGCACCAAAGGTCTGCGCAGTTATCTATTGTGGCCATCAGGAGTGATGACAATGCCAATGGCACATTATAGGACTGACCGTGTTCTGGCCAATAATTACATTTTCAGTGAACAGTTCACCGTTGGCAACGATTCCGTATCCGTAGTCAATATCAAATGGCTTGCCTAAGTCCGTTGCAGTTGATGACAGAGTTGGATCCCAGGACCAGTGACCATGGCAAGTTGTGTCACAGAGAGTCGATGCAATGAAGAGATCACTGTTAAGGAGTTGCATGAAAAAAGGAACGACGTTAAACAAATACTCGCGCAGATGAAGTGTCAATGACGACTGTATGGCGCATTAGCATGATCAAATTGAAGTAGGGACGTCGTGTATACCGTCGAATTCTAGGTCTGGAGTACCGACTTGGATCATGCCAGAGTATTCTTCATTGTAATATCCCAAGGGCACAATGTTTCCACGTTTTGCGATCCCATTGATAGCGGAAGGGTGCTTTCTCCCGGTGTTCTTCTCGAACATGTCATACCCGTGAAGAACTTTGCTGAATAAAATGTTCCTGTGAATGCGACGAACTACTGGGGATTCAACGCACCTGCTGACCGACGCAACATGTTTGTTAAGAGCGTCAAAATTAACGATTTCCTTCTGGTCCCGAATGGTCAGCCGTGAACGTTTAGTAAGTGGGATGGCTGCGCCGTTCCCTCGCTCAAGTGAATGAGGAGCTGCGGCGGCCAGAACTGCCAATGCAATAGTCGCGGCGAGAGTGGTGCGCATTCTACACGAGCGAGGACACTCGGTCGGAACTGGTGACGGTCAAAGTCCACATACCTCTAAGAACTTGAAAAGGATTTGTAATACTTTATAGGCTTGGGCTATTCGATACTGGCCGTGTCACGACGGGTAGGTGCTCCAAGGCATCAGTGGGTGAGTTCGGGCAACGTCCAATGGTACACCTCAGTCGGAGTGAACCGCTTCATGGAATCCAGAGTCGTTTGGTAATTCTGGTGATCTAGAAGCTGGGCAGATGTCATTGATTGGCAGTAAGTAGCGGCCATGAGTGGAGCGACCATGAGTAGCTAGTGGCGCCTGGCGATCCCACGCTAGTACGTCCCCGGCCCCGGACCTAATATAACCGGGATGATGCATATATGCGACTGCTTGTGCCACTTTGAGAGTCCTCGCACTTCAGCCTGCAAACTTTGTGTGCGGGACGCTCCGAAACCTGGTGATTCTTCATTTATAATGCGATCTCGATGAGATATTACTTAAAGGTCTTGCAACTCGTTCATCTTCCCATTATAAAACGCTACGTATACGGTAATATCACAGGCAGACACCTCTAGTGACAACGCTGCCAATGAGTTCTGAAGTACAATGACAAATGCACATTAGTTAGAGTCGAGGAATATATATACGAATACGATTTGTACAGAAGCTCCAGCACACCAGTGAACCAGCCAAGTCATTGATAGAGTAGAGCAAACCCAACACGATTGCCCCCTAAATCGAACGTAGTGTAGACGTTCCGCAGGAAAACAAGTCCAAGAATCCAAGCTATTTGACCCAGTGATTAGTACGCAATGCAATAGAATGAATCTGAGAATATGGCACACCAGAACCAATGTCCTGAGCAACAATGGCACTAACGCAGTCAGTTGAGTTGGGTGAAATGGGGCCGAGGTTAAGGTCAGATGGAGGGATCTGGAATGGTGAACCACCGATCGTCAGGTAGATGGTTGGGAAGGTATCGCAATGAACTGATAGACTGTCAACAAACCAACTTGTTACGCCATCGGATTCAAACTTACATGTATAGTAACCCTGACCATAACTGCTTGGCGCTGGAATACCACTGAGAGCAGTGTGCAGCTTGGCAACCTCATCGGGGTGCCCGATGATAAGGGCACTACTAGTATCAATGGCACAATCAACGTTTTGTAGGACTGGCCGCCTGTAAGCTCCAATGCTGTCCACAGTAAATTCGAAGAAGCCCTGGCAAACAATATCGGTCAGTCCGACTGTCCAGCCACGAACAGTGACACCCTAATGCTCTCACTTGCGTTGTGACAGGGACATAGCTGAAGTCACCAATGTACTGCGCAATATTCGATCCACCAAGATACAACTCGCCTCCTGAATCGGCAAGCTTGAGTGAAAATACTGGCTCGGACACCTTTTCTTGAGAAACGAGAGTCTGAAGGAGAGGACTAGCATTATCAAGGTTAGAAATTGTGGCATATGCCATTCCAATCACACCGTCTGCTTGGAAACCGGGGTCTTGCAATACAGAAGAATAGTGTGCTGCAGCACCAAAGGTCTGCGCAGCCGCCTATTGTGGCCATCAGGAGTGATGATAGGGCCAATGTCACGTTTGCAGGACAGACCATGTTGGCAATAATTATATTGTCAGTGAACTGCTCGCCATTGGCAGCGATTCCGTTTCCGTAGTCAATATCAAATGGTTTGCTTAAGTCCGTTGCAGTTGATGACAGAGTAGGATCCCAGGGCCAGTGACCATGGCAAGTTGTGTCACAGAGAGTCGATGAAATGAAGAGATCACTGTTACGGAGTTGCATAAAAAAAGGAATGAGAATAAGCAAACACTCACGCAGATGAAGTGTCAATGACAACTATGAGGCGCGTTAGCATGATTAGGTTGAGCAGGAATGTCGGGTGCGAAGGACATACCATTGAATGCAAAGTTAGGAGTACCGACGAAAATTGTCCCGAAGTATTCTTCATTGTAATATCCCAAGGGTACAATGTTTCCACGTTTCGCGATCACATTGATAGCGGAAGGGTGCTTCCTCCCAGTACTCTTCTCGAACATGTCATACCCATGAAGAATCTTGCTGAAAACAATGCTGCAGCCAATACGACGAACTACTGATTTGACGCACCTACTGACCGATGCAACATGGTTGTTAAGAGCGTCAAAATTAACGGTTTCATCCTTGTTCCGAATGGTCAGCCATGAACGTTTAGCAAGTGGGATGGCTGCGTCGTTCCCTTGCTCAATGGGTTGGGGTGCCGCTGCAATCAGAACGGCAAACATCGCAATCAGAACGGTGAGAGAGGTGCGCATTCTACGAGTGATAACACTTGGTCTGGACAAGTCGAAACTCACATACCTCAGCGACATTAAAACGTAATAATTATATAGGGCTGTATGAGCAATGAAACAAGTGATACCGGTCGTGTCATGATAGGCAATCTGACAAATGGGAACTGTCAAGGTACTAGTAGGTCAGCGCAGGAAACGGGAGAGGGATTTGAGCTGCTTGATGCGCAGTGGTCCACGTTTCCGCAGCTTGCGCTGATAACAACGTGGTAGGGTGAGACATGAGGGTGTCCCATCGGAGGGAGTCTGACGTCTAGCGGCTAACTCAAACCGAGTCGTTTGCAATCTTCAACGACAGATACATAAGCCAGCCGGATCCAGCAGGGTGTCAATGACTAGACTCGGACGTCAGGAGTTACAGCTATGCAGGGCCGTTTGTCACCGAAATGAAGCTTCCTAATTGTCCGTCGTGTTCTTGCGCTTCCATTTGAGTCTACCATGACGAGGACTCCAAGTCCTGCTCCGCGTTGCAACAGCAACGAAGAATGAAAGGAACAGTCAATTGGATTACATAACTCTAAGATGGTAGCGGACTTATAAGGAGCAAACGCGGTCAGGCCATGATGGGGATTCAGAATCTTTACACAACGCTGCATAAGAGGAGAATTCGAGGTATGGTGCGCGAGAACAACTGAGTTTGTACCTAGACTACACTAACTCGTAGTCCACGATACCGCCAGTAAGGCATTGTAGTTCACGTGGGGTGTGAAGATTTTCAACAGTTCTTTTTCGTCAATGGAACCGTATAGTATTTGCGGCCGTTCACACTGTTCAGGCTCTCGAGACTTGGCTGTCCACATATGAGACCGCGTCATTGGGTTGAGGGTAGTGAATTCGCAAGTGAATGCTTGACATATTACGCCGTCGTCCGAGATGTGCCGTCCATTCCCCTTGGGAAGAGAAGGAATATCGTTTCCAACTCCGCATGAACGTGTGCCCGCTCCCGGTCCTCGACGTCACAAAAAGACAAGGGGGCTTGATGTGCCTGATCTAGACCAGTCTGTTCAAAAGATGGCCTGGGCGCTCAAATTATCGTGGGAAGCGACGCGTCGGTAAATGGTAAGCGGACGCAACGACGAGTTCACCCCCGATGATGTTGGCCATCCTTTACCTCCTGGCCGCTACCCATCTAGTGTTGTGCACCGCAATGGGTGCCCCTCCAAAAGCAAGAGACCTCGAGGACTCGTGCTACTACATCCCCTTGCCAGACGTGCCCACTTCAGACGCGAACCGGACCGTGCCATGGGGCGAACCGACGATCCAATACGCCAACGGGACGACCTGTTGTTCCTCGCTCGACCAAGTCCGAAGTGCGCTCGACGACATCGATGCCCAGCTATTGGAACTGCTGTCCGCGAGGTACCGTCCGAGATTCGGCGTCCACGCCGTCAGCTGATACATGTGACGGTCTAGATCGGCATACGTCAGGGAAGCGACGCGGTTCAAGGCCACGGAAGTGGACGTCAACAACCCGTTGCGAAACCAACAGGTTATACAAAGCGCGATAGACGGCGCGCCTGCCGTTCATCTCCCTCAAATCGTCGCGCAGATGGTGTATCAGAGCATAATCAATGCCAGCGTCTTGTTTGAGGATTGCATCGTATGTGATCAAGCCCGTCGTTAGGGCCGCTGGCTAAAAGACATTCACAGTTTAATACTTACGATGATATGTGCTGAGTTACTCGGCTCCATGATCATGGGCGTGTGTACTACTTTTGTGGTGTGCTAACAGGCCAAGATTCCACGAGCAGCCCAGCTTACGATATCCGAACAACCACTTTCCGTAGCCTGATGATCTCTCTAGCTGGAAACTTTGTGTGCATGTAAGATGGCCCAAAACCTAATGCATTACCGATTTGCAAAATGCTCTTGATGAGATGTTGGTCAACGGGCCTCCAACTCATTCATCTAAAATCATGTTGCAAACGTAGACACTTACAATACTAGTTCTCTCATGCGAGGCAATTCCGGGTTGTACAATAGTTGACCATGGAGTTGCAAAGTACAGTCGCACGTCTTGCGCACGTCGGTTGGAATTGAGGAATAAATGTATGCAAAGATATGGTTTGTACAGAAGCTCTCGCACTCCAATAAACCAGCCAAGTCATTGATAAAGCAGAGCAAACCCAACGCGGTTGTTGCCGAAATCGAATGTGGTGTAGACGTTCCGCAAGAAAACAAGTCCAAGAATCCAAGCTATTCGCGGGACGAGCGATCCGGTGGTTAGGATGTAATGTGATAAGTGAATCTAGAAATACGGCTCACCGGCACCAATTTCCTGAGCAACAATGGCACTGACGCAGTCGGTTGAATTAGGTGAGACAGGGCCAAGGTTGAGGTCTGATGGAGGGATCCCAAATGGCTCACCACCAAATGTCAGATAGATGGTCGGGAAGTCATCACAATGAACTAGCAGGGTGTTAACAAAGCTAGGCGACATAATCGATTACGTGATTGATTCCCAACTTACACGTATAGTAACCCTGGCCATAACTGCTCGGTGCTGGAATACCATTGAGGGAAGTGTACAGCTTGTCAACCTCATCGGGGTGCCCGATGATAAGGGTGCTAGCAGTAACAATGACACAATCAAGGTTTTGCAGAGTTGGCCGCATGTAAACTCCGATGCTATCCATGGTAAATTCCCAGAAACCCTAGCAGACAACACCGGTCAGCGTCCAACTACGAACAGTAACATTCTAATGCTCTCACTTGCGTCGTGACAGATGCATAGCTAAAGTCGCCAATGTACTGCGCAATATTCGATCCACCAAGATACAACTCGCCTTCCGAATCCGCGAGCTTGAGCGAGAAAACTGGTTCAGGCACCTCTCCTTGTGAGACGAGAGTCTGAAAAAGAGGACTAGCATTCTCAAGGTTGGAAAGCGTAGCATATGCCATTCCCATCACGCCGTCCGCTTGGAAACCGGGGCTTTGCAACGCAGAGGAATAGTGCTCCGCGGCACCAAAAGTCTGTGCAGTCACCTATTGTTGTCATCAGGCTGATGACAATGGCAATGACACGTTGTGTAGGACAGACCGTATTCTTGGCAATAATTACATTATCGGTGAACTGTTCACCATTGGCAGCGATTCCATCTCCGTAGTCGATGTTAAATGACTGGCCTAGGTCATGCGCAGTTGATGACAGATCGGGATCCCAGGGCCAGTGACCGTTACAGCTGCTGTCACAGAACTTCGACGAAATGAAGAGATCGCTGTCGCAAAGTTGAATGAAGAAAGGAATGACATTGAGCAGATACTTGCGCAGATGAAATGTCAATGTCAACTACATGGTGCATTATCATGATCAAGTTGAACAGGAGCGTCGTGGGCGCGGAACACACCGTTGAACCCGAGGTCAGGAGTACCGACTCCGATCAGGCCGAAGTAATGTTCATTGTAATATCCCAAGGGTACGGTGTTCCCACGCTTTACGATCCCGTTGATGGCGGAAGGGTGCTTCCTCCCGGTGTTCTTCTCGAATATGTCGTACCCGTGAAGGATCTTGCTGAAAACAATGCACTAGTGAATGCGGCCAGTTATCGTGCGTTTGACGTACCCCTTGATCGACTCAACATGTTTGTTGAGAGTGTCGAAATTGACAGTTTCGTCTGCGTTCCGAATGGTCAGTCGTGAACGTTTAGCAAGTGGGATGGCTGCGCCGTTTCCTCGTTCAATGGGACGAGGCACCGCAGCGGCCAGAACGGCCAACGCAACGGCGGTCACAGCGAGAGTGCTGCGCATTCTGCGAATGATAACACTTGATCAGGACAGATCGAAACCCACATACCTCTATAGCAGAGCTGTAATACTTATAGAGCGGCATCGTGTCATGACGGGCACTCCGACGGATGGGGAACTGTCAAGGCGCTAGTTGATGAGCGCAGGCAACAGGAGAGATTTGGAGCTTCTTGGTGCACAGTGGTCCACGTTTCCGCAGCCTGCGCTGACAACGACGCGATAAGTTGAGACACGTGGGAGTGTCGTCGGGCTCGGATGGAATCCAAAGTCTGATAACTGGCAGCTAACTCCACCAGAGCACCCCCTCAAGACGACAGTGAAAATTGAAGTGAGCGAACCGTTTCACGGAATCAGAGTCGTTTGTAATCTTGCGACGGCCCTAGAAG
Organism: Afroboletus lepidellus; assembly: GCA_038094355.1. NCBI lineage: Eukaryota > Fungi > Basidiomycota > Agaricomycetes > Boletales > Boletaceae > Afroboletus > Afroboletus lepidellus. The sequence goes on along the minus strand of JBBPUA010000349.1, from coordinate 5,471 downwards.
CTGGCCGGATGCAACAGTATCAATGATCGGTCATGCAGTACCTACTGTTGACTTACCGAATTGAAGTTGGCAGTAGCCCGGGCGCCGGGCTGTGAGTCGAAGTCAGACCCGGACGTCGGCAGTTACAGTTACCCGCATAGCGCCGATCTACCGGAATGATGCTTCTAGACACACCTGCCACTGCTACGCTCGGCCCGTGTAATTGTACGGTCTTTGGGAGCCCGTCGTGTTCTTCAATTTGAGGCTACTGCAATACACTCTGGATTCCACCACGATCAGATTCCAGCGTCATTGCAGCCTGGACGACTTTGGTCTCACCCGTAATGGAGGCGTGTACTGATCAGAACAGCGATAGCAAAGAATGGAAGGAACAATCAATCAGATATAACTCTAAGAGGGTAGCGGACCCACATAGAGTGGGTGTGAGAGCAAGTCGGTCAGGCCGTGATAAGGACCTGAAACGAGAAGTTGCCGAGGGAGGAGAATGATGAATAGTGTACCCGGAGCCTAAAGATGGATGCACTCAATGTGTAAATTAAATCCCAAGTATTTCCTCCAACCTTTGACATGCGCGAAACCAATACACTACTGAAACACAGTGCTGAATCTTCACATAGTTACCGCCTCTGACCTAGGTACGAGATCCATGCCTCCCATGTCCAAAGCGGCTCTGTGTAGGAGAGAATTCGCGGTAAGTAAAGATCCAGTAGCGTGAGTAGCGTAGTGCGCAAGGTCTCAGTCTCACGTCGTATTAGCAACGTTATAGAGAACATTGAACGGACTTCGCGCAACGCTACTATCCAGACTAGGGCATGACGCGCGAAGTAAATCTGGGGTGCACTGTCGGGAGAAATGATTCTGTGCTTACTGTTCAACAAGCACCCTGAAATTTGAACGTCGAACCATGCCCGAGACACCACATATCTGTCAAAAAGCTATAGGAACGATCATTCACTTACAGTTGGCCGGGAACCTTAAGCGCCAAGGAATCTTGCCCTCTGCAACTGCATCTGTCTGTGTGCCAGCTCTCCCCCCCCCCGAAGTTCGTGTGGACGCGTCTTCATGCTGTCATTGGCTGTGTGGGTGGATATCAATACCTTGCGAAAGCTTGAGCCTTGCGCCGTGCCCGACATCGACATTCACGGCGGCAGACTTCTAGGCAAGTGCGTTGCGGTGAGCCATGAGGATGAACCAGAACTCGCGCTCGATGACTCGGAGAATTGGCATTTGTAAAGACTGCCTTTGACAAGGAGGTTCGGCTCGTCACGGTCGGGTTGCGGACAGTGGCTGGTCTATAAGTGCGACCTTCGTGTCCTGAGACAATCCCAACTTGAAGATCATGAATACGCATCTATCTAGGTAGTCGGACCACAACTCCGAATTTTCAGTCGATCGCGTTCTGGTTCTTCATTTTGCATGTTCCACACGGCCCTCGATACAGAACCCTATGTCAATCGCCCGCAGCCCATCAATTCATGTCCTCAAAAGGTCCTACACCACTCCTGCCGAAACAGTACTCGTTCACCTACCGAAATCCAACGTATACCGATTCGGAGACTCCAACCTCGCCGCCCCCCTCTTTCGCGATGTCGCCTGGACCATCCAGGAGGGCCAGAGCTGGGCAGTCATAAGCCGCGGGTCCAACCAAAAGTCGGCGCTCTTGCAGGTATCGTGACACGTCTCTACGGGAGTTGGTTCTAACGGCGCCCAGACGCTACGCGGGCACATGCGGATCGCGCCCCCGCCTCCGCCTCCAGGGGGGCTCTTCCCGTTCCTGTCCGACCCGCCGAGGAATGCACACGACGCCGTCTCCCTCGTGTCGTTTGCCCACAGGCCCAGTTCGGCGGGAAGCGCGTTCTACGACTACACCGCGCGCTACGGCGCCGTGCGCGAGGAGGACCGTATCACGCTCCGAGAGTGTGTTTTTGGCGAGTACGACTTTCTCAACCTCCGACCCAAGCGTGCACGCAAGACTCCCGCGCAATATGCCACCGACAAGGTCAAAAAAGCCGTCTTTGACGCGCTGTCTGGAAAGTTGGGGCTGGAAGCTCTCCTCGACTTGCCGATGGTGGCGTTGTCCAACGGGCAGATGCGCAGGGCAAGGATCGTCAAGGCTATCCTCGGTCAGCCGGAGTTGTTACTCCTCGACGAACCTCTGAGTCTGTTTGGCGTACTCGAGAGGCATGTACGGAACTGATGTGGACTTTGCAGCGGGTTTGGACGTGGAGAGTCGACCGAAGCTGTTGTCTCTTCTTCGATCGCTTCACGAGGCGCGTCGTCCGAGAATCATCATGGGCCTCAGGGTGCAAGACCCCGTCCCGGATTGGATCACGCATCTTGCGTTAGTCTCTGATGGCAAGGTCCTCACTGGAACCAAGGAGGAAATCCTCGATACCCACGAACTACGCGACGCAAGACAAGACAAGACCGTCACGATGCCCCCCACGTCTTCATCAAAACAGGACAACGGAAAACCCGTTGTCGAGATGCGAAACGTCAACGTCTCGTACGGCGAGCGCAAGGTCTGTTCTCACACCGCCTCCACCTCCCATGTCACCCATTCCCAACAGGTCCTCCAATCGATACATTGGACTATCCGACAGGGTCAACGATGGCACCTCCGAGGCCCCAATGGTACGCCTTGTACCTGTCCCTGTTCCTGCGTTCCCTCTCACATACCCCCAGGTTCAGGCAAAACCACCCTCCTGTCCCTCCTCACGGGCGACCACCCCCAATCCTACACCCAACGCTCCCCTGCGCACCTCGCCCTCTTTTCCAAAGCGCGTCAACACATCCCGACGCCGCACCTCCGCGCCCAAATCGGGGTCGTTTCGCCAGAACTGACGAATGCGTACCCGCGCCGAGCGAGCACGACAGTCTGGGAGGTCATTGGGACCGGGTTCGATGGGACGTTTGTCCCGGGTGGCGAGGCGGGCGTCGGGCGCGCCGAGCTCGGGCACGATGAGCGCGCCTGGCGTGTACGTCGCATGAACGAGGTGTTGGCGAGCCTCGCGCCCAACGAGGGCGCAGAGGCGTTTGCGCGAAGAAAGTTTGTGGAGCTGGCGCCGGGCGAACAGAGCATGGTGTTGTTAATGCGCGCCTTAGTTGGGAGACCTCCGCTTGTATTGCTAGACGAGGTGTGGGCGGGGATGGATGACCATATGGTCTGTGCGGTACGGCACTACTTGCGCGAAGGCGGTGTCAGACCAGACCAGGCTGTGGTGGTTGTGAGCCATTGGGAAGATGAGGTCCCATGGACAGTACAGGAAGGATTACACAGGTTCTGGCTGCAGGATGGGGTTGGGACAGTAGTACATGGTTAGGTCCGGGATGATGGTGACATGGTGTGCGTCTGCAGCAGTACCCTGCAGGTACTCTAGTTCTAGCCTTCTGTAGTATCTGTAGTGCATAGTTGGGAAGCGTGGCGAAAATGTACACACAGGTAAAGAAGGAACAAGTTTACTCTTCGTCTGTTCTCGTGCTTATTTTTACAAGTCATAGGCAAAAAATACCCAATTTTGTTACCTATTTTGCTAGTATAATAAAGCATTCTACTGCGAAGGGCCAAGGACAAGCGGTCAGGCTCGAGACCATACGGTGGGACGAAACCGGAGCCGGATTGTCAGTGGCGGACAACGACGAACGACGGGGCTCGGAAGAGAGGGTAGGGCGAAAACGAGCAGCAGCATCCAGCAAAACATGGCGGCGGGCAAGGACGAGCGGCGAACGCGCGATCGGACCCGAAATGATACGATGGCGCAGGGACGAGCGGTCGGCCTCGAAAGGGCGATGGTGGAAAAGACACAGTGCCGGCGATCACGAGTGCCGGCGCTCGGAACGAGGTGGTAGCAGCGAGAACGGGCAATCACCCTGGACGAAACAGTATGGTGACGAGCGGGAACGGGTGGTCGAGCTCGAAAGGAGCTGCAGCGGGTGGTGATGTCCGACAAGACGTGGTGGGGTAAGGACGAGTGGCGCCAGCGCGCGACGACATTCGAGGGGACAGGCACGGCGTGCTGGGCGGTGAGAGGACTTGAAAACGATGTGGTAGTGGGTGGGACAAGTGGCTGGACACAAAAGGGCATAGAGGGGCGTAGTGATGCCCACAAGACGCGGCGGGTGACGAGTACAGCAGTCGGGCTCGAGGGAACCGGAAGGGCGTATGGAGCGCGTGTTCGGGCTCGGTAGGGCGGAGATGGTATGTTGAGCGAGCGTTGCGCTCGAACAAACGTCGTGGAGGCGTAAGATGAACGGCATCGTCAGGAGACGGGTAGTGGGTGGCACCCGTGTAGGACACACGAACACGGTATCTGGTTCCTCTGCAATGGTTTCCGCAAGCTAGGATGATTCAAACATCAGAAATCCGACCCTATGTATAGGCTGACTCACTTACCCATTGCTCCTTGACCATATTGACTACAGATTGAACGGTAGCGTTGACGGCGTTCCCAGTGAAGTCATGAAGGACACCAAAGGGACGTCACGTTGCGACTTCTGTGCACGACGCATTAGTTAGACCGCGATGCCGTGATATAGAGTAAAGCAAGTAATAGTAGCACAAGGAAAAAAGGCAGCAGCCCGTCATTCAAGGTGCACAGAAAACAGTAGTCAAAGTGGATCGCAATTCAAATGACAACTCAGGACGACTAGAGAGGAAGGAACTACTCACTACTAATCGGCACGGTGACAACTGTGATGTTGATCATTACATCGGTGGGGCATATTCTGCTCGTTTCTAGGTCATACGTAAATATGTAATTCATGGCTATAAAAAAGTGAGTAACCACCCAGCGCCGCCACGTCAGACTCACTTTCCGATTACCATCACATCATAGGGAACTAGCTTGAGGAACAATTTCGCACATTCGACCGGCATGGATACCTAAATGGGGCGATAGAGTTGACCTAGCATCCACGTCATCGAAAGGATAACCGTCCGAAAGACCAGTGCCTGTATGAACACAGAAGTTACTTAAATGTAGAGCTAGGTGACATCTCTGAATCACATACCCATGCAAATTGCCACAGTCGAGAAGATACACATCCCTTGCTGAGTATTTCCTATAGTTAGGAAAGAGGCGCTGGAATGGTGAAGCGCTCAGGAATTTCTTGAACCGTTGGATCACATGCTCCTCACACTCAGGCTGCTGCCGCAGTAGTCTATTGACTAACCACTTAGACGGGCTGCTCAGTGGCTTACCTACTCAAACAATTGAGTAGTTGTAGTTCTAGCACCGATTTCCTCACCCGCCTAAGCAATAGCCAAAAAACGGCCCCACGCACGAAGACTTGGGTGCAATGTCCAGTGTAATTGCAGCTAATAAGAAAACAAAGCGCGGCGGACAGGGGAAGGTATGAAGACACGAAAAATATCCTGAGTACACCGAGGAGGGAGAGGTGGGTAACGGAAAAAGGCTACAGACTACCCAGTCAAGCGGAAGTAGGTCAGAGAGTACTGACAAAAAAAACTC
>JBBPUA010000348.1:0-14948 GCA_038094355.1 Afroboletus lepidellus | reverse complement strand
TGAGCTGTGTGAAAGGTCGGAGGTTGGGAGTTCTCTGCCATGTGTCGGCACTGAGATCGTCCGCGACGATTGTGGCCCAGCCGCCGGAGGTCGACTTGTAACCCCGTAATTCGGGAGGGCGTCGCAACGACGCGAAGAGTAAATGTGCACTAACAGGATACCGTCGGACCACGTAACGCAGATCCGACCTTCAACGGAGGGACCTTCGTAACCGAAATGATCAGCCTGTTCTTGGGGCGCTATCTCCCGGGCCGATAGACAAACACTCTCTGGGACATATCAGTCAGAGAAAAGTAACTGGTAGGATACGGAAAGAGCTGGGGAGCCGAAATGCTCCATGACGACCTGTGGTCACAGTACAAATACACGGGCCAACTTGTGAGGGGTGATTCTAGAAGACTCCGAGATGGAAAGATTCGCCTTCTGATGACATGGAATACTTGCATGGGGCATAGGGAGGTCCCTCGCCGGAAGGGCCCAAGTTCCACAACAAGGTGCTTTTGAAGGTAGTATGGAACTTGGGAATACGACGACACTTTGATGCTATGAACAAAAGTAAAGCGCACCAAGGACCACAGATTACTGAAAGCGAGTTGAAGGATTCGATGGTTGAAACTGCCAAAAAGTGCGGACGAACCATTAGAATTACCTAAGCTTTGATCACAATCACTCTGGGAGGCCACCACGTGGTATATTAGAAGGTTGGTTCATCACTTAGATGACAAGTCGGCACTACACGGCAGGGCAAAGCTTGTCCGCCACCTCCAAGATCAACTTGCGCACCTCCTTCTTCCCGACCCCGTTCTCCCCACACCCTCCCTTTTCCAACTTGCCCTTCAACGCCCCCTGCGCGCCGAGCGTCTCCAACAACGACGCCACCTGCTCCGTGTACGGCGACAGTCGCAATAATAGCCCAAGGCACGCCACCAGCCGGTGCACTGTCCCACACGTCAGTCCACCACCGCGAACGCGCCATGAGCACTCACCCGTCTCCTCGCTGCGCGTCTCCTGCTCGATCGCACCAAGCACAGCCACTACGATCTCGAGTTCCCACTCCTCGTTCTCCTCCTCGTTCTTGCTGTCGTCCCGCGCCTTGAGCTTGTCGACGCGCAGCCGCTGCAAGTACGCCGCAATGTTGAAGCCCAGGCTGGCCGCTGCCATCCGCACGGTCGCGTCGTCGTGCAATAGCGCGTCGACGAGCAATCTGGTCACCCCCTCCCGCGCGAACAAGATCACCTCGCGCGCCAAAACGCGGTTCGAGAACGTGTTGGCGAGCATACGAAGCACCGTCAACAAATAGTTGCGCGGCACGTCTCCGGCCTGCAGCACCTTGTCTACAAAGTGTTGTAGCGGACCCTCTTGCACCTTTTTAGTCGCGATCCACGCTGAGAACAAGGCATTCAAGAGGGCGATACGCCAGATGTCCACCAGCGGGAATAACTCGTTCAGTTGGAGATTCGCTGCGATGCTCGACGTCAGCGCGAGCCAGTGGTCGAAGTTCGTAGACTTGGATTGTTGGGCTGGCGGGGTGGTCGCGGATGCCTTCAGAAATGGAAGGATCGTCTTTAACAGCGTCTGTTTCACTTGCGCTTGGGTGACTGGCCCAGTCCACGACGTTACGGAGTCGACAAATCCTGTCAACCTGGTAACCATAGTATCCAGGTTGGGCATCTGCGTAAAGAGAATTGGATCGAGCGAAATTGCCTCGACGGCCGGCAATGAGACTGATGCGTGTGCATGCGCTATTGGAACGTAAGCGACTCCAGCGCGAAAATACAGTAAGGCACGACTGACGAGGAAAGGCCGTATAAATCAACAAATCCACCTGTGTCCTGAGTTCCGGCGCATTGACCCCCTTGAGTTCATGTGTCTGCCGTCCAAACGGTCAATCATTCACGCCGTCGTCGGTCATCGTGAACCACCAACTTACCTTGCCGCCGTCCAAGAAAAACAAAAACGTGGGTGTCGCCTGGACACGATACTCGCGTGCCAACGCGCTGCCCAACCCGACGCTCAAATCGATTTTGGCGAACCCGATCCTGTTTGGCCTGCCCTTGCCCCTCGCGAGCTCCTCGAACACGGGCTCGATCATCCGACAGGGCGCGCACGTCGCGCTCGTGAAAAAGGCAACGACGACGCGGTGGGAGCTCAGTAGGCTGTGAAACGACGCGGGGTTCGTCGTGATGTGAATTGGCGCTGTCAGAGGCGCGTCGGGGGGTAGCGTCCGCGCTGGCGGAACAAACGCCGGGGCCTGAGGTGGTGCACGCGTCCCCGCGGAAGAGGGTCCAGCCGTGGCTTGTGAAGCGACCGATTGGAGGACGTTCGCCGCGAGCGCTGAGTTAGGTGCCATGCTTGGCGCCGCGCGCGCGGGGGGAACCACATTTGTGGGACGATCGCTGAACATAGCGTCGATGGTGGGTCGGAGGGCGGCCCCGAATGGAGTCGAGAGAAAATCGCTTGGCAGCGCTACGACTCGATGAACACCCTCCCATCCTGGGAAGACGAGCTGGGAGTACGCACATGTGATGTAGGAGGGCAGGCTGCCTCCAGTTAGGAATCCGAGGCAGTCGTTGGTAAACGAATTGCAGTTGAAGTCTATCATAGACGCGTTCCATCTTCGCAAGCACCCCCGAGAGACGAGGATCGCTCACCTAACAAGTGATACTGCAAGAATAATATAGGTCAACCAACAGTGAACGCATCCGTGGGCAAGTGTATGCGTACCTTGTCTGCAGTGTAGTGTTCGCGCATCTCGGCGAGGTAGTCGTTGAAGGTGTCTCCGTCGATGGCCGTCTCGCCCATATCGACAACCCGGAGGGGCGATCCATGCTGTTCACCAGGCGTCAGCGCCTCAGCCTCCAACGACGGTCGACATACATGAGATTTTCCAGGCTCTGTGATGCAAACGCCCCGCCCGTAGAATATTTCCTTGCCAAAAACAACGACAGAGGTGTGCCTGCGCTTGAGCGTGCACGATCAGCACCAGCGGAACGAAGCAACTAGTACGACTAACCACACGCCGTCTATCTGGCGACCTGTGAGCTGCAGGGAGAGTTGCCTGGCGATGCCATTACTGAGATCGTAGATGTAGAGCTTTACCGGGGTAGACATGAGCAGAGAGGTGGATGTTCTATGCAGAGTGAGCAGCCCGGCCAGCAGGCAGTGCCGGAATGAGACGCGCAAGCGCCGACGAATCCTTTCCAGGATGTTCGCGAGTGTTCGTCCGAGATAAGATTAGATCAAAAGGTAAATACAACAAGCAGGAGCCCAAGCTCGAACCCGTGGCTAGCATCAAACCGACGTACAGGAAAATGTGTTAGTTATCAATATCTACATAGCATTGGGGACAGCGAAATACATGAACGAGCTGGGACTGCCAAAGCGACGTAGGTACACTAGAAAGTCTACAACTTAGCTTTCGGTTTGGCCTTGAGCTCCCGAGCGTGGTCCCGCAACACGCGACGAAGTAATTTCCCACTCGGATTCTTTGGGATCGCGTCGATAATCTCCACCCCTCCTGCAAGACGCTTGTAGGCCACCTTGTTGTCTGCCACAAACTGTCGTTGACGTCAGCTCTGAAACTCGACTGTGATCGTCAGCACAAACCTTGACGATGGTGGTCTTGATTTTCTCTGCTTCGACTGGGTCCTCTGCAACACGCTCGGCGACGTGGGCGTGGAGAACGACGAACGCCATGGGTACTTCACCGCTGTAATCATCCGGAACCGGAACAACGCATGCATCGGCGACCTCGGGCATGTTCAACAGACATCCTTCCAGTTCAGCGGGTGCTACTTGGAAGCCTCTGACTTTCATAATTTCCTGTCCGCGTGTCAGTGTGAAGTATGCGCACGGAATGATGCCACTGACCTTGAGACGATCTACAATGAAGAGTTCCTTGTCTTCGCTGATCACGACCTCATCACCGGTTCGGAGCCACCTATCACGGTCTGGATCAGTGTTGCAAGTCGAACGGGTTGTCCAAGTAACAGTTACCCGTCCACAAAAGTTTCCCTCGTCCTGTGCGCAGTTGAGATCACAAGGCACCTCGCAAAAAACGACCAACTCACGCTTCTTCGTTGTTCCAGTACCCCAGGGCTAGCGAGGGAATCTTCACTTGTAGTTCACCGGGCTCGTTGAATCCCGCGTGAGTGCCGTCCGCTTTTATGACGCGGGCAACAACGCCTGGAAGAAGCCTTCCAGCACCTCCTGGGATCCCAATCTTCGAGTCCGTAGAAAACATGGATATCGAGGCAGCCGTCTCCGTCATACCTACAACGCGCGCCACGTCAGGACACGAATATCACAAAAACGACACCGACACCGACCATAGCCTTGGCCAATTTGCGCGTTGGTGAGCACCTTTGAAATCTGGTGCATGAGGTCTGCAGACAGTGGAGCCGCACCACATATCATGTACCTAACTCCAGAGAGATCATACTCTTTGGTTGCCGGATGCTGCTATCGTCGGAATACTGTTCACAACGCCAATCACTGGAACGTACCTTGCATAGCAATACGATTTGAGGAGGCACGAGCCTACAGAGAGATGGGTCAGCTGAAGCAAAGTGAGCAAAAAACGAGTATTACATCAGAAGCGTGATCTTGTGACGCGCTATGCTCCGCAAAAAGTCTGTAAAGTTGAACTTTGGAACGACCACTAACGTGACCTGAGAAAACTGGTTATCGGGGGTTTCGGCAGGAAAACGAAGAACGTACACCACAGAATATCAAGAAATGTAACTTGGGTGGAACGTGAGCCATGCAGAACGTCGTGTACGAAACGTGTGAAGCTCACAGAAACTACGAGGCCATAAATATCTGGTTCGAGAGACGTCAGAGTGGTCCTAGAGCGGAAATGAGGTCACCTACGGTATAATGGTAGTACTGGACGAACGCTCAGCGCCAGGTGAAACACGCAGGAGTGTAAGACTTACTTCCGGCAGCTACGTCCCCCGGACGGTATCTTTGGTCCTCCCATGCAAGGTCGTTCTGATTAATCTTGTGGTGAAGGGCCATTTGAATGATATTGACAATTGGGGCGTAATGGGTGATCGCCACCGCCTACTCGAGGGTCAATCAACGCGCACTGGAACGCACGTAAATAGTCCGCACCTTGGGCTTGCCGGTCGTGCCGCTGGAAAAGTTGAGGAATGCGATCTTGGACTTGGCTTCGCCCGGCGCGAGCTTGCGCTCGACGAAGCAACCGTCGCGCCTCAGACCCTCTTCGACGAGGGCCTGCACGGAAACGTGGGCGCTGCCAGGGACCTCGTCAAACACCACCACACGCGTGTCTGGTATACCGGCTTGACGCGCGGCGGCGATAGCCGTTCGCAGCGACATCGGATGGGTTATGATAAGGGCCGCGCGAGTTGTCTGAATTTGGTAGAGTAGTTCGTCGGCGGTATATCCCGGGTTTGCGCCGCTGCGTCGCGTTCGAGGTCAAGCAAGTGAAACCCCGGACAAAAGAATGCGACTGACGAGACAATGGCACCTAGTCTATGGGTTGCCCATATCGCTGGGGGGTAGTCTGAAAGACGCGCAAACTCATATGAGATGTCTTCTTTCGAATGAAGGGGCCGAGACGTACCAATATGGTTCGGGCTGAACAACACCACTGGCGGTAGAGATAAGGCACGCGACACCAGCCAAAGAAAATGGAAACGTACCGACGTCGTCCTCCTCTGCGCGGTGTCCGTGTGAGATTTCAGGCAGAGTGAGGGCGATCCGTCACTCACTAATTCCAAACCGCGACTGGAGCGCGTTCGCAAGCCCGAATGTCCGTGTACGTAACTGCGGGGTGACCGTCACGATCGACGTATGCAACGGACACTATCTCGTACCTCCTCGAGGTCGATGGGTCTCCCGGTGGCATCCTCGATCAGCCATGGGACACCAGCCTTGCGTGTGGGTCGCAGGGGATGGTGTGAATCCAGGAAGAACTGTGGGATGGTGAGGTCGTCGGGGACGGCGTGGTCGAGGGGGCCGCCGGATATCTCGAACATGGTGGACTGAGGAAGAAGACAAGAGGAAGGTAGGAAGCAGGGCCAAGGGGAAGGTGAGACAGCAAATTGACGTACGCCATCTCATGGGAGCCGGGCGGTTCTTCTTCCCGGGGATATGAGCGCGTTTCCACTTCGAGACGTTGAATGATGACGACTCTCCAGACGCGAATCATGGGCGCACCAAGAAACGCTGTTGGCACCTCGACAGAACCAGTCGCTCGGCACTCATATGTGGACTTGGAACCATACCTCCACGCATTTTTCCAAGTTTTGTCGGTATGTTTCGAGGACGTAGTAGCAGAGTGCAACGCGTGGGCCCTTCAAAATTTCAAACAACCCTCGTTGAGCTCCCGCTCTCGACAGTCCGAATATGGCCTAGCCTGAGGTGACATCGCTCGCCCGACGAGCTCACTATCGAGAATTGTGGCTGTGTCTGACCGCAGAAGCATTTATACTACCTGTACTACGAATGTCCTCGGGGACAAGTGATTCCTAGCCTCAGAAATCGATATTGAATATTCCTCGCCCTTACCTCTAGTCCTACAGTTTCGAAACGGGTCCCAGCTTCAAGCTTCGAGCCTTGTCCCTCAGCACCCGTCGAAGCAGTTTTCCACTCGGATTCTTCGGAATGGCATCCACGAACTCGACCCCTCCAGCCAACCTCTTGTATCCGATCTTGTGGTCCGCGACGTGCTGTACAAGGAGCCACGTCAATTGTCTACTCAGGAAATGAAAGACTCCCAACCTTGATAATCGACCGCTTGATCGTTTTCGCTGCGGACGGGTCATTCTTTGTCTGACGTAGCGCTTCGGATCTTAGGACGACGAAAGCAAGCGGGAGTTCGCCACTGTACTCCTCGGGCACACCCACGACGCATGTGTCCGCGACGTCCGGATGATCGAGAATGCAACCTTCCAATTCTGCTGGCGCGACCTGGAACCCTCGCACTTTTAGCATTTCCTGATGAACCCGATCAGAGATAAGCCAGCGTGGTGACGTCAACTCCAACCTTGATCCGATCCAGAACGAAGATTTCCCCTTTCCGATTCATCTTGACTTCATCACCTGTGCGGAGCCATCTGGAAATTGATTGTGGTCAGCTGTTCAAATGCCCCATCACGTGAGTTCCTTACCCGTTTACAAAGGTCTCTCTGGTACTGCCAGGGCGTTAGGCTCACAATTACCGGATAGATCCATCTACGTACACTTCCGGATTTCCGGCATATCCGAGCGCCAGCGATGGGGTGCGTACCACCAGCTCTCCGGGCTCGTCGAATCCTGCAAGGGTCCCATCTGGCTTCTCCACTCTCGCAGTAATCCCAGGCATAATTTGGCCCGCACTGCCGCTCAGGTCGCACTTGTTTTCAAGACACCAGGTGGTGATGACAGTGCAAGATTCCGTGGTTCCTGGAGTGTAATGGTGAGTATAGTAGGTTGATATCCCCCCAAGGGAGCAACAAACCATAACTTTGTCCGATGGCCGCGTGAGGGAACACCTCGATTAGTCGTTCCATCAACTCTCGAGAGAGTGGTGCTGCACCGGAGGTCAGATACCGAACATGACTTAGGTCGAAGTCCTTGACAGCTGGATGCTACTCTTCACGTCAATTGGAGGCCCAATTAAAGGTTCAACGCCTACTTTACAAAAAAGTACAACTTGAGGAGGAACAACCCTATGGTCGTCCGTTAGACGGGGGCATGTGCGATCCAAGCCAGGCTCACATAAGATGTGTGATACGATGTTTGACGATGCTTTTCAAATAATCCAGGATGTTGAACTTGGTCATGAGAACGATGGGCATCTGTTTCTCTCGTCAGTCAAGGCCGAACCTTGGCGACAAGATCATCATTTACGAACGCCACAGAAGAAGCTGAAGTGGGTCTGGCAATGTCATGTGTAAGCGAGTTTCACGAAGAAGAGTAGACTAGGTTCTTACATTGAAAACTAAGCCGTAGATATCTAATCAATAATGATTAGATGGGCAGGCGGTAGAAAGTATGACTTACGAAACAGTGGGAGAACTACGTGAAGAGTCCTGTCATTGCATTGCCAAACCCACCACACGAGACTCGTACCTGCACAACAAACATCGCCTGGCCTGAATCGCTGGTCCTCCCAACTGTGATCGTTTAGTCTATGGTGAGTAGCAAGCTGGATGATGTTAGCTATCGGCGCATAATGGGGTATCGCAACAGCCTAGCGTACGAGTCAGCTGGTGACGAAAACTCATAGCAATACAAACCTTCGGTTTTCCGGTCGTCCCACTGGAGAAGTTGAGGAACGCCACTTTTGACTTTCCTTCGCCGGGTTGGAGCACACGTTCTTGAAAAGTCGACGCATTGGCAAGCCCTTCGTCGATGACGTTCTGGACTGTGGTCTGTGCACCATAAGACACGTCGTCCACATTGAACAATATGATGCGTTCTGCTGGCAGTTTGGTGGATCGAGCGGCAGCGAGGGCTACAGGCAGCGAGGCTGGGTGGGTGATGACAACAGAGGCTTTGGTCGCTTGTATCTGATACGCAAGCTCGTCGGTCGTGAAAAGAGGGTTTGCGCCACTATTGCGGTTACTTTGGTGCGAGTGAAAGAAAGGAGTGATACGCACGACATGATGGCTCCCAGTCTGTGGGCTGCCCAGACGGCAAAGAGGTAGTCTATCATATGTTGGCCACGGCGGTCGACATGAAACGGCAAGACACAACGCACCGATATGGTTCGGACTGAATATCAAGACTTGCGGGCGTTCAGCGTGCTCGTCCGCTATCAACGATTCGGATCTGAGACTGACCGACGTCATCTTCCTCTGAAAAGAAGGGATCAGCGTTAAGAAGCAATCCGAGCATAGCGTACGCACTGATGCCAAATCTATGCTTTAGTCCATTGGCTAACCCGAACACCCGTACGCGTATCTAGGTGAATCGGGGATCAGCGTCTGAGACTCGAATACCAGAGATGAATTGAAGCTCACCTCTTCGTAACCCAACGTCCGTCCCGTGTTATCCTCGATGAACCAGGGGGTGCCATGGTTGCGAATAGGCCTGCAGGGATGGTGAGAATCCAAGATGAACTGTGCCAGCGTCAGGTTGTCCGGGATATAAGGAAGCTGCCCGGCGGGAGAGTTGAGTTCTGCCATTAGTCTGTCGCCGAGGGTGCACCTTCAAGTATGACGCCGACGTGGGGAGACGGAACCTAAGGGGGAGATAACCTGCGTCCATAAGTATCAGCACATGGGAGCAGCGTGGTCAACACGCCCAATGGTTATTTACGTACGAGTCCCATAAAACTTGGCCTGCGACGCTGGCAGTATCACTAGTACTGTGACTCTCCCATTGAAGTTGGACGCTCCGAGTCTGTATTGTCCTGGGGGTAAGTCACTTTGTGGAGTAGAAGTTGCAAAAGGTCATCCCACTCTGATGGCCCGCGTCGCTTCCTGAACTACATACTCCACTCCACCCTTGCCAGTGGCCGTCAGCTGGTGAGTAGATGTGCACAATTGACGATGGATGAATCCTCTTCATTCGACGAAGAATGGGGAAGTGGTGTCGCGCTACGCCCTGCACCCGAGAATTAACAGTAGCGACAGAGATTTATTGTCACCCCAGGCCAAAGGACCGCGACACATCGACGATTTGACATTGAATGCTGGGTCGGTGAAGTTATCGGGGATGACGTACTAGAGGAAGCTCTCGGTGGCCGAAACGGACAGTTGTGCTTACAATGGATCCCAGGACAATACTTAGATCCTACAGCGGGGCTCGTGTCTCAAATCCTAATATCACAAAAGTCCCAAATGAACGAACCTAGTACTACAGACGCGACAAACTATTCAGATCTTTCGTGCCAGACTGCTCCCCGTCATGCGCAGCAGGATCCAGTTCCCAAGAGGACCACTCCGCGCGTCGCTCGTTCCACCAATGAACGACATATTCCTTCTCTGCGTCCCCGACAGTTTCCATGATCTCTCGGAACAATGCTTCCACAAGCTCCTTGCGATTGGAGCGGTCCGGCATATCGTCGATAACATCCTTTACTGCCAACAATGTCTGTGGGAGGAGCGCAAGTGGAAGGGAGGACAAAGTTGATATCAGAGCTAAATGCAACCGATGTCTTCGACTAACATCCTCCGTTGATTCTTTGCACGTTGCGAGGATCGAGCTGATACATAACCATGCAAGCGCAGGATCTCGAGCTAGAGATGCACTCTTGACCAGCACGGCAAATGCAAGACATAATTGCGTTACATTCAACTTCCCTTCGGAAGAGTTCTGTGCAACCGTTAGATCGATCTTCGGCGTGAATAAAAAGGCGGCGGGTACCTCAAGTAAGCACTGGAGATAGAATGAGACCATTCCCTCGAGGAACGCTGAATCCAACATGAGGGCGTTGTCGATATTCGCCCCGACATCCTGTACAACTCGCTTTGAGCGCGACGAGAAAACAGCTAGCACAACACTGTGAGCGGACTCAAATTCACCCCGATGTGCATGGTCCGACAAATGCCTAACAACCATTATTAACGATCGCCCGTAGACTTTGTTGTCCAGCTTACGGGGAACAAAATGGCAAAACGATCGTCTGAACCGTCGTCGGGCCTAGAACGGGAACGAGTTGCTCGATCGCACTCAAAGCAAAGGCTTTCTTTGCCCGTTGCACTGGGTGCGTCGACCCAAGACCGCTGGACCAGATTTCGTCACATAGCCCCCTGACAAATTGTTCGCTTTCATCTGCATTATTTGCAAGAACGTCGAGTGCGAGATAAAAGCCCCGCTTGAGCTCTGTGAAAGCTCCATGACCAGCGCCACCGAATTTCTCGATTACAAAGGCAAGATGAGAAAAGGTGCGTAGGGTGATGAGCGCAAGAGCCGCAGACGAGTGACTAAACGCCGGTAAGATGTAGACTGACGTTGAGAGGCCCGCTTCCGTTATCATAATTGTACTGAAGAGTAGGGTCTTCAGAATTGTCCAGATAGACGTGGTGAGCGGACGGCTCTCTGGGGCTACCTAAAGGTGAGTCAACCAGTACTCGACTGGGATAAATGCGTACCTATTGACTCCTCGCTCGCCTCAGCCAAACCACTATTCAGCCATTCAGCCTCAACCTTCCTTGCTATAGTCTCCAGAGAACGGAATGTTTCGTGAACAGGGGGAAGCGCAAGTTTGGGACGATAGTCGACATAGAGCGAGATACATCTGGAGCATAGCTTCGAGAGAGAGCCCATGTGGACTATTGCATGAGAGGATGCTATTGCATTGATTTCGGCATAGATAGGTGCCTCTGACTGGCGCGGAGAAATTAGAAACCCACTTAAAATGTGTTCTCACATCTGGCTCACTTTGACGGATACTTTGAAATTCGGGTTGAGTTCTAGGTATGACGGGAAGGATATAAAGGCTCCGTGCGCAAACGCCTGTGTAATAGCCCGCACCACTAAACTCAGCATTTGCTAATGTTACAAAGGTAAGTCGGTAAAGCTGTAGATACGCAACGGCAGTACCCACTTGCAACGGCAACGCGACGATTTTTTCTGGCGGAATAACCAGCAGTGCTTGGGATGAGATGATCAGAGGGAGTGTGAGAGCATCCTCTGCGTACATTCTCAGTATGAATACTCATGGAAGGGCCAAGGATCGCACCTTCACCCTCGGTAGCAGGTTGGAATTGCTTTCCCCAGGAATCAGACGAGATAAAGAGGTCGATGACGTCTGCGAAAGCCAGGATCAGTTCATCCTCTACGCTCGACTTTACATTCGGTTTTGTCGCGGGTAGTCTTGGAAGGATGTCTTCAAGCCCCAGCAGGAGTCCACTGCAACAAGTGAGACGGGTGATTGCATGACCACCTTCGAACCCCTTGAGCAAGGAAGACGACCAGTCCGCTAGCCGTGCATTCAGGCTCGGTATGAACAAGCCGCCTGGCTCTTCCTTCAAGAGCCGAAACTTGGTATGGACAGCATGCCGAAAGGAGGTGCTGAGGACGTCAAGCTTGGCTAGCGAGAACGGACGGAATAGCGGGCTACTGACGATCGCTGCGGCGAGTGGTGTGGGTGAGGGTGTAAGTTGTGAGAGGTGGTGGACGACAAGGCCCTGGAGCGTCGGCAGTGGAGGTGGCGACGCAGAGAATGGTCTGTGCAGATGGCTCAGCAGCGCGGTGTAGGACATGGCAGGGAAGTAAACAAAGGGGCAAATAAACAAACATCTGCGACGCGACGCGACCGTGTCTCCACTCGACCACCATGTCTGATCCACAGCTCTCAGCAGGCATTTGCATGCGCCTCACCGAAGCCCCTCAGACGGAGATCGGTGAGCTCGGCACAGGCTTCACCGTCCAAGTGCTTTCCGTTAGAAAGGTGACTGCGACAACTACCACAACGCCCATCGACAGGTACCGCCTCATCCTGTCGGATGGCGTGCACTACGTCCAGGCCATGCTTGCGACGCAGTTCAACGACCTTGTCACGCGTGGAGACATTATCAAGCACACCGTCGTGATTATTGACAAGCTCGCGTGTAACTTTGTGCAAGACAAGAGGTCTGTACCTCCTCGACCGTACTCTGACGATCGCGCTCACGTGTCTCTAGACTCATCATCGTTCTCGACCTTCAGGTTGTCTGTACCCCCGAAGGAATAATCGGTGCCCCAGTTATAATCCAGTCCTCATCCACCGCGTCTGCCGACCCTGCCACTGAGACCCCTGATGTACCAATGAGCACGATTGCGTATCCGACTCCGCAGCCCTCAGTCTCCTCCAGTCGGCCGGCCCCGGCTGCTCGCCCCGCAGCTAATGTTAGACAGGGTAGATCCGTCTATCCTATCGAAGGTCTCAGTCCTTATCAAAACGACTGGACCATTAAAGCTCGTGTCACTCAGAAGAGCGAAGTCAAATCATGGTCCAATCAACGTGGTGAAGGAAAACTCTTCAGCGTAACCTTAATGGACGAGACAGGCGAGATCCGCGCGACTGGTTTCAACGCAGCTGTAGACGAGCTTTACGAGAAGTTGGAAGAAAACAGGGTGTACTACATTTCCAGGGCCCGAATTAACCTCGCCAAGAAAAAGTTCTCTACCGTCCGAAATGACTATGAGATGACCATGGAAAGGAATACAGTGGTTGAAGAGGTAGGTCATTCAGTTGACGGTGGGTTAGTTAACTAACTGATGTTACAGTGTGTCGACACTACCAATTTACCGATGATCAGGTATCACTTTGTCCCACTTGCCTCTCTGGAAACCCTCCAGAAGGATGCGACTTGTGGCATGTATTCCCGTTTTGGGGCTGTTCAGCTAACTGAACGGCAGTAGATGTTATTGGTATCGTTAAAGAAGTTGGTCCCCTAGGTGAAGTCGTGACCAAAGCAGCGAATAAAACGGTAAGTGCCATTTTCGGGTTAGTCCGTTGTCTCAGCGTCGGTTTTAGATTGCGAAGCGTGACATTGTTATCGTCGACAAGTCACTTTACTCAGTCAGGATGACGCTCTGGGGAAGACAGGCCGAGATATTCACAGCAGATGATCTCCCTGTTGCCGCATTCAAAAGTGTCAAAGTTGGAGATTTTGGTGGTACGCCTACAGTTCTATCCGATAAGCTGGTTACATCCAAAGTCCAGGCCGGAACCTCTCTATGCTGTCTTCGAGTTACATGACGATCAATCCCGATATCGAGGAAGCTCACGTCCTTCGTGGCTGGTATGACGGCATTGGAGCGGACAAGTCTTTCCAATCCCACTCGAACGCGATGTCGGCGGGAGGCTCATCATTCGGTGGCTTTAATCGCAGTGAAATGCGTCATCTGAGGGATGTCAAAGAATCGCAGCTCGGCATGTCCGATAAAGCCGAGTTCTTTTCCACCCGTGCTACAGTCATGCACATCAAGAACGAAACTGTGGCATATCCTGCGTGTCCTACGCAAGGTTGCAACAAAAAGGTTACGAACATTGGCGATGGCTGGCGGTGCGAAAAATGTGAGAAGACGTACGAGCGTCCAGAGTATCGGTACGTCCTCACACTTTCGATATACGTTCGCACTGAGATCTTGACTCGGTCTGCCAGATATGTCATGTCCGTGGCAGTGGCAGATTGGTCCGGCCAAGCTTGGCTTCAAGGGTTCAATGATGCTGGTGTCGCGGTGTTTGGGAAGACGGCCAATGAAGTGATGGAGATAAAAGTAGGTGCCATGCACTTTGAGTGCAGCTATCCACTTAATTGTATCAGGAACGTGACGAGGGCGAATTTAACACTCTCATGGCGCGGTCAGCTGGCAAGACCTTCAATTTCAGCTGTCGTGCGAGACAAGATACTTATAATGTGCGTAAAAGTGCTTGACTCAAGTATGATGTTCATCTCTCGCATAGGACCAAACGCGTGTGAGATATGGCATCTCAAAGTTAAGTCCAGTAGACTACTATGAGGAAGCCAAACACCTTCGTGACCTGATTATGGAATCGAGTTGGGCACAGTGAATGATACGAAAGGGTGTTATTGTCTATATTACTTACGCCATTAAGAAACTTGACTAGCTAGTGCGCTGGAAATGATCTTAGGTGCGCCACGAACTACGATAAGAACAAGGCGGTCTCCCGTTATCACTAACAAACTGGTACGGCCTTCTATTAGTTTTGTCACTTGCTCGTCAGTGTATGGGTACTCACAAAATATAATTCCCGTGCCGTACTTGTGGGGTTGAGCCATAGGGACGTGGCGAAGGACGAACGATTGTCTGATTCTCTGTGCCTGGAGTTTGAAAGCGTCCGATGATGTCAACCACTTGATTTTCGATTTATCCGTCGAGAGGAATACATGAAGTGGTGAGACTTAGGTAAGCCTGCTCATTCCAGTTCGCACCGAGGTCTCCATGAAACTCGTATCTACTTTCCACCCGCCATCGTCTGTCCTCGATTCTCTGAAATGCGCGCTTGCAGATGAAGACCAATCGGAATTTCTCGTCGT
>JBBPUA010000347.1:0-20495 GCA_038094355.1 Afroboletus lepidellus | reverse complement strand
GTCTACGCCATCTCGAAGCACCTCAAAGACAACTTTTATGTCTACTCTTCGGAGCATCTCACGCAGCTCCAGCACCAGAGCGCCCTTCTGTGAGTAGACGCACCTCTCGCATTTCTTGCATGCGCTCATCGTTGTTCAGTCAAAAGGCAGTCGAGACCGCCAATTCCATCCAGGCCCTCGCTTCGGCGTCCATCACCGGTGCCCAGACGCGTATTCATACACTCTCGGACAGCATGCTTGCGGAATTGCAGAAACTGCAGCAGTCGACTACCGCACTACCACAAACTATTCAGTCTGCCTATCCTGACATTTCAAAGACAATCACAGAGCTGCGCGACATCGTCACGGCTCCCCACATGTCGGTCAGCTTCAAGGTCCACCGAGTCGCCGAGGAGGTGAAGCAGGGCGTCCAGCCAATGCTTGGAATGCTCGGGCAGGTAATCACAGACCTCCGCAAAGTCATTAGTAGCAACAAGAAAGAAGAAACAGCCGCAGTCCAGAATGACAACGGACACGCCGTGCAGTAGATTTGCCCGTGTCTGGTTCCTTTTATACTATCGTATTCGCCTTCCGCGTTAATCTCTTATGTCCTAGATTCAGACTTTAGATTGTTCCGTTTCACTCCCGGCTTCGTGTGTCGACATGCATGCACTTTTGTACGCACTTTTTTTTCATTCTCCATGGTTGTCCGCATGTATGCACTACATTGTCCCTCAAAAGACCGTCGTCGCACTGTTCTTGACTCAGCCTCAAGAAATTCATTTCGATACCCATCCTCTAGCGTACAAGCGACTTAACTCGAGTGACGGCATGTCATAGGAATCGATGGACCTGGATTTCGTGAGATCCGTGTGGCGTCCATCTGCTAATGTACAGTCGAGTGACAAGAGGCACAAAACAACGGGCTACCATTCCAAGACTGCGGCATCATCTATTTTCTTCCTTTCTGGGCGAGACGAGCTCCGACCACTGGAACGCGTCTAGACTCGAGATGGAGTTGCGTTTGTCCGCGGTGGCCATGATACGCGGACTCGCACTCAGCCGTACGCTCGTCCGGCTGCTCGAGCGGGATCTAGCAGAAAGATCGCGGGATAGCGCCGAGCGCGAGGACTGCGAGGACGAGGACGAGGCGCGTCGGTGGCGCATCCGTTGCGTCGGATCGACGTCGGGGATGTTGGCGATTCGCGCAAAGAGGGAGAGGACTTGATGGGGGTCAGCAACGGACAAGATATGAGTGAAGAGACGCACTATCGACGATGGAGACGATGCCGCAGAGATTTCCGCTTCCCAGAGAGGTGAGTGGGGTGTCATTATCAGTAACGAAGAGCCGGTGTGAGTGGGCTGCATGGAGAAGTGTACATCAGATAGCGTACATGGCCAGGAAGCGAAGAGAAGACGGACTAGCGAGGAGCTTCTGGATGGTGTAGGACAGTGTGCTGGACGGGAGGACGACGTATACTGCGGGAGCGATCGCGTCGATGTTCAAGGGGCGAGGCGGGTCCCTTACCTGGGTATTTGTCAACTCCGTCTGTCAGCCCATCGGGCTCCTATGTGGGCATCAATGTCGAATCCAGACGTGGATGTCAGAGCTCAGACCTTGATTTGCGCAATGAACTGATGCACGGGTGTAGAGAGTATCTGATTGCTTTGTGAAGGCACTACGATCTGAAAGAAAACGATCGATGTCAACGAGTCAGATCAGTCTTGGTCGTCGTACCTTGCCGATGTCAGTGACGCTGACCGCACTCAACAACGTCCCTGACTCTTCATCGATGACAGCAACGCTACTCACGCCTTGCTCGCTCATCAGCCGCATGACATCGAGGACCTGCGCTGTGCTCGACGTTGCCACGACCGAAGAATACATGTGGATGGATGGAAGGGTCAGCGCGTAAAGTGAGTTTGTGAGGTATGATTGAAACGCAGGAGTTTGCTTCGCATAGGCAGAGAACCATGACAGGAGGCTCATGTCGGACACAATCCCAAGGTACGTGTTCGATGGAGGAGCCGACGATATGAGTACTGTATTTATGCTGAACTTGGATTCTCTCACCCATCGATTGATGATAGCCTACCTCTGTGTGTTCCACGAGCAAAGATAGCCAGAAGAGACACTACGGTCGCTTCGTAGGGTAGAATTTCGAGGAAGTTCTTCTCTGACAAGTCTACGGTGGATCAGAGGGCGAAAAGAAAGGATAGAGTACGAAATTACTCACTACTAACTAGGTGAACAGGAACGCGACCTGAGCGCGCTGCGGACATGATTTGGTCTGCACGCGAGTTCGCCTTGAGTTCATGGGGTGGAATGGTGTGGCTGGTGGCGGCCAAGGTCAAGAATGCGTTCACGTCAGAAAACTGAACCACTGTCAGACAAATTCAATCAGGATGAACAGACGCGCACGTCAAAGAGGCCGAGAAATGAAGAGGCTGTTTGTGCACCAGACGCTGCCCTGACAGCGAGACATGTGATGCCTTCTCTGAGGAGCAACTGCAAGTAGAGGTGAGCAGGGACGAGGAAGGCCAGGAGTAGAACTTGCATCACAGGCGTCTTCTACGGAGCAGTCCGCGTCCACGGCCACGATGCGGCAGTCGATGAGATCTACGCGACAATGGTTAGTGTCCTGCTAGATAAAGACGATGGCGAGGACCTCTGGCCTGGACGTGTGTCCATGCTTCGACCCATCTCCCTGCTTCTGAATCCGGCGCGGGTGATAGGAGCATCGCGGTGGCCAAGGGTGATTCTCTACCAGATGGACTTCTGGAATGGGTAGCGGAGATGGAGGTTCTTCTGTGCGAGACGGGCTGGTGCATGGTGGTGGTGAATGAGAGAGGCGGCGGGGAGGCCAATGTGCAAGAGCATGATAAACTGGCATGTTTACGTACCAACAAGCGCCCATTGACATGTCCACTGACCTCGTCGTGCCACCCTACTTTCTCCATCCCCTCATACCCACAATATCCACGGGGACCCTCTCATGTGCACAGGCACTCGGTATGCCCCAGTACAGACCATATTGTCCACTTGTCCCATCCCATGTGCTTAGG
Source organism: Afroboletus lepidellus (assembly GCA_038094355.1). Taxonomy (NCBI): domain Eukaryota; kingdom Fungi; phylum Basidiomycota; class Agaricomycetes; order Boletales; family Boletaceae; genus Afroboletus; species Afroboletus lepidellus. The sequence goes on along the minus strand of JBBPUA010000347.1, from coordinate 17,450 downwards.
TTCCGAGGTCTACGTTGGGTGCACCAACGGCGAGTTGATCCGATACGCTCTTCAAGCCGAGCAGGTGGGTCCACGGAACCGGGGGAGACCGCGCGTTGATACTGTTTGTTTTGCAACAGGAGTCCTACTCGCTTGTCTCGCGCCAGAGTCTTCCGAATGGAAAAGCCATCGACGAGCTCGTTCTCATCCCTTATATGTCTCGGGCGATGATCTTGTCCGGTAGGCACACGATTGCATGTCTCACTCCCCCCGTTTAATTTATCCAAAGACCGCCAAATCCATTTTTACACCCTGCCTTCGCTCGATCCCATACCCAATATCAAACCCCTCCGACACGTGGAGGTGTTTGCAGTCGATCAGCTGCATCTTTTGCGGACTAGCCCTATGGCTAATGACGTCTCAAGCAAGTTACAACCAGTGGACTTTTGCGTCATAAAACGCAATGCTATCGCCCTGTATAGCCTTAACGAGGAACGTCTGGTGTACTCCAGGGTCCGTCTGGGTCGCTCCTGATGAATTCTGAGTAGTAATCTGATTTATGCACAGGAAATTCCGTTTCAACCAGGTGCCCTGCTAGCACGACGTGCGGGGCAATACCTCTGTGTCGCAGACAGTCAATATTATTACGTCATTGACTTACAAAGCGCTCAGATGTTTCCCTTGCTGCCTGTTAATCAGGCCATGGACGACCCAACGCCGGTTAAGCCATTCATCGTGGTTGTTGGCGAAAATGAGTTTCTCCTACTTTCGTGGACGGGCGGAAGTACCATTGGCGTGTTTATCACGGGGGATGGTGATCCTGTGAGAGGGACCCTGGAATGGCCAGATCATCCACTCTCTGTCTGTAAGTGGCGATAAGTCCTATACTTCTCCAAATGGGACAGACCAATCTCGATAGGCCTGGACTACCCAAACATCACGACACTCCTACCCAATGGCACGATTGAGATCCATAGTGTCGAGACCCAGTCCATTATTCAGGTCATTCCTTCACCGGAGGGCGATACGCTCGCGGATCTGCGAATGGGCCTGATGGTATCTCTGGGAGGATATGTAGTGCCGTTTTCTGAGCACTCAGAGAAGATGCGGAAGACAACACTGAGGTTCGATAGAAACTAACTGGTGTGTCTGTACTACCCGGTGCGCGATATATCCCATTGTTGACCTCGAGTGGTCCTTTCTATTGTCCACCGAAGAAACTCAATCCACGTGACTAAGCGTGTCGCGTCTCTTTGCACGTATTTAGACGCCCGCCTGGACCGTGACACGGCACTTAAGACGCGCGTGGACCGCATCGCTTCTTCCCCCAACAACCCCTTCAACATGGATTCGTCTTCGCCGCCACCACCGGCGTCGGACGAGTCAGACGAGTATCTGACCCCACAGCGTTCTCCTAGCCGTCTCGACTTTTGCCTCGAAGTTCTTCAGGAGGGTGGCGATTCACCATTGGACATGATGGACTGGTCCTGCACATCTTCTCCCGACGATTTTCCGTGCACGCTCGTAGATACCTTCGAGGTCGACATGGCCCCTCTGGTTCCCTCCAGGCTCCTAATTATGGACCTGCCTGTAGATGATCCACCACAAGCCACCGATTCACACGCCCATGAAGACACGGACGTACCGCCATTATTCTTTGCATCGTCGGATCCAGAACCAGTGGACGAGGTCGCTGTCGAACCACAAGCACCGATCCCAGTCCGTCCGCCTTCTGTGCAGATGCAGGCCGAAGCTCAAGAACCGCAAGAATCCTTGGAGCCGTCTCGCATTACACCACAAAGACTTAACTACCCCCATCGCGGCTTTTCGCGTAGCGCCCTTCTCCAACAAAAGACGCTTTGGAATTCGCGGCATGAAGAATGGGTCGCGTGGCAGTCGCGCATGGACCAGGGTGAGGTACAGCACCAGGAACCAAACATGGATAACGCGTACACGGGTCTCGCTAACTCCCTACTGTGTATCGCACCAACCCCACCATCATATATGCGCATTCCTCCGTCGGGCCTGGAGCGCGACCTGGCAGACCAACCGCCGAAGAGACACGAACAAGACGTCCACGCTTCCATCTTTCCTCGCGTGGGGGACATCTCGGCATTGAGGGACCCATACGCTGTCAACATTGATCGTTCATTCTACAAGCTCCCTTTGTGGACGCTCAACAAGACGCTTTACGCGTTTAGCATGCAGCAGCGGTCTGCGTCGCCTACACCACTTGCCCCTGCATTCGATGTGGGTCTCGTTCAAGCATCCATATCCTCATCGACGTTGAGTTCCTATAGCTCGTCGACGGCAGGAGAGGACGAAGAGTCCGACTCTACTCTCGTCGTAGAGGATAGCCCCGTCCCCAGGAACCAGCCCCCTCCAGAATCGCTCAAGCGTGTTTTGTCCCCGCAGGGTTTGCCTTCGTGTAGTGACATTCCTGGATGGGAGCCCTCGTGGTACGCCAGGTGGGAGGTGTTGATCGGCATTTTTCAAGGCGACCACACAGGATACAGTGTATTTGGATACCCCGTCGAGTTGGCGCAGCCTGCCGAGTCCAGGGAAAGCCAGACGGCCGCGTCGGCGCCTCCTAGACGGGGCTTTCGTTTTACTATCGGGGACGGCGAGGACGAGTACGATGAAGACGACGACGAAGATTACGGAACACCCATCGCAAATTCAACCTTTAGCGTGGATGAAGAGTGTGAGAGGGCGCTGGCATTTTACGATAGGGCGCTGAAATCCTTGAAGGTAACCTGGTGATCGGACGCCCTCTAGCGCAGCGAGGAAATGGCATTCCATCTTTAATGCGTAGTATAGTTTTGTCCACATGTACATCTGATTGTATACTATGCTGCCAACGTGCATACGACCGAAGCCTCGCAAGCCCAATGGCCTTCTGAACCACTACATAGCTGCGCGAGCAAGCTCCACATATCTCGTCGTAAACGAAACCTTGGCAAGATTTACCTATCCACGTAGATCAAAACGGCACCTCGACAGAGCGAACGCAAAGGGACGAACGTAATGGTACCAGCTCTCGTCGTCTGGAAGGTGAGGTAAATCGGACGATTTCGCATCCACTGGCATTCTGACTCGCTGTCGGGGACAGCAGGGTCAAAGGACATGCTTCGCACCTCATAGCCGTGCGACACACCTGGGGCACAATCTTGTGTTTCAGTCGACGCTTGAGCGCCGTCTCGCGAAGCACGCTGGCCAGCGGGCTGCCCTTCAAGAACCTCACAAACGCCTTCGAGTTATCGTACGCCGCGTCCAAAGACGCTGCCCTTGCCCTCGCGTCGGCGAGCGTCGTTCCGGGTGGTACCTGTCATATCGTTTGTGTGAACGGCGCGTCTAGGAGAGAGGGAATGAGAGTGTCACCCTCCCGAGCTTGATCAGTTTGTCGACGAGCGGTGCGAGGAGGGCGTCATCCGCGCCGGCGGTGCTGCCGTCCTTTTGGACGGTCGTCCAGTCTGGGAAGACACCAAGGATCGCGGGCGCGTCACCTTCCGCCAACAGCGGGGTCCACGACGTCAGTGTGTCTCGCATGCACTCGGTGTCCGCAAGCGCAGACCCGAGGTCGATGCGGTCGAACCTGGTGCGCGCCGTGATGTTGTACCTAGCATACTTGCCACTGACGATTTCCTGAGCGAGCGTCTGCGGAGTGGTGTTAAACACGTGAAAGGTGACGTCGAGTTCCCGGATGCGCTTGGCAAACGTTCGCAGTTGGTCAGAGAGGAAAAAGTACAGACAGCCAAAGATGTCCTCGGGCTGTGCCCCGTACGCTTGGCCAGACTTGACTACCTCGTTGGGACTAGATGATACAATATCAGTAGACGAATTGTATTATGGATATCGATGACTTTGACATACTCCCAGAATACGAGCGGGCCCGCAGGACTATCCTGAAGCAATGCGCCAGAAGCTGAAAACAAGGAGACATTGGGTACCGTATGGTGGTCGCTGCCGACGCTAAAGGGAAGTACAACCCCAGATCGCCAAAACGCCATAAACGCGAGGCTGTGGCAAGGTTTGATCCCAGCCAGCGCTCGATTTCTGACGTCCAGTCGAGCTGGCGTTACGCGTTCATATTCGCCGCGCGCCAACGAGGTTGACAGGGTGGGGCCTGCAGTATACAACAGATTGTCTGTTATCTCCCGAGGCACCAGACAAGTCAATTTTGCGCGTCGACCTATACCGACAGAGAAGGGCTCTGTCTCGTCTGTTTGTTGCTGCAATATCAACACGAGGAGGGCAAGGATGCGAAGGCGGTATATCTCTGGTAAGAAAACAGAGTACCAAAAATGGAGTGCGATATCGGCAGCAACCCCCTCATTTTGCATCATACCGAGGATCAGAAGTAGGATAATATTGCGCGACACCGTTGTCTTTGAGGTGTCGTTGAGTAAGATGTGGAGACGTCCCGTATAGTCGGTCCCTAGTGCGTTGACCGTGCGTATGACGTTTCGAAGATCACCGCATGCTGAACAAGAAGTCAGGGTGAGACAGCAAGGCCCAGAATAACTCACCAACTAAAGCAAGAGAAATATCTCTAGACTTGTCCTTTTCGTTATTTTTGAGGTTGATTATGTCTATGGCAGGCAGGTTTCCGGATCTAGATGACACATGTAATCAGCTGGTAAACAGTCCCTACGAATCTAAAGCGAACCGTGGTGTAACCGGCAGTTTGACTTCATATTTATGAGGCGACCTCAAAGAACCCTGATTGTTATCACGAGAATCAGCGTCCAGGAAACCAGCGGGGGAGACATTGCAATCTGCCATTAATCAGGGGCTTGCGGTCATGCCGCAGAGTCACGCACGCACTTCGCTTATGAATACCCCTATATTCTCTCTCGCATTTCTATCGTTGTTGAGTCTTCGGAAACAGACACCAACCATGACCTTACCTGTGAACAGTACGATATCAGTTTACACTTACCACAAGGCAAGCGGGAAGGTTTCGCGCAAAGGTTTGCACAAGGCAACGCCTCCAGAGGCGGGAATGCAAGTGGCATCACGGTATCATCCATCGCACTAGCAAGGGCTTCGCAATCAGATGCCGCAAACAGGCCTTGTGGATCGTTTGATCTAAAGAATGAACTGAACATCGCTGCAGATGAGGGGAGCTGGCTGAGATCAGTCATGGTGTCGTCGGCCGATAGGTGTGGTGCCCTTCTACTACAAAAGGGTAAAATATTGATACCACTGATCAGCACGGCCACGCAGTTGTGATGGTGATGTCCTCTTACCACCTCATGGATAAAGCGTGTTTGCCTTCCTAAGATACCGATCAGCGGCTGCCCGTGTGGAGTTTGGAAGCTACATGTGGCGCTCGAACCTTGTGTAGTGGCGCAAAACAGCGCCGCTGAGAATGGAAGTGTTGCATCGATGACTCGGAATCAGCCAAGGGTACGCGGAGACGGCTCCGAACGACTCCGCGGCGAACACTATGATCGAGCATGAAGCCGCCTGGAAAACGGTCTCCACCAACCGTTACCCTAAATGATCCGCAAGAGCAAACTTCTTCCCTGGTGCCACGCCGTCCAGACTGCCTCATGCGACCCGACAGCTCGTGGTCGGCAGAGGAGGAGTAGAACATAACCGTCTCAAATAGGATGACTGCTGGGAAGGGCATAAACGAAGTTGTATCATTTGTACACGTGTACTGTAAGACATCACCCTAGAACTCTGGAACTAAGCCTTGGCGTGGCAGAACTCGACGTAACGCTCCGTCCATGTCCGATTGATCAATCGAGTCTGCGAGCGAAGGTGAGCGTCAAGCTTCCTGGGCGCTAACAAGACGGATTGAACGCACGTAACGATACCATGAATCATCATCAGCGAATTCCGGAAGGGCGTCTGTACTAGCACCAACAGCAGTTTTCAGACGCTATCGATGTTCGGTTTTCAGTCCATTGAGAGTAGTAAATATTCATATTACATACGTGTGGGATGATCTTGTGGATTGCTCTCAGCTTGAGTTTGCCCTCGGTACCACCACGACTCTTTAAAAAATTGGAGAATGGCTTGGAAGTGTCATAGAAGGCGTCCATGTCAGCCATAGCGAGAAATACGGCCAATGAACGATCTACATTCAAGCGAAGCTTACAAAAAAGTTCAGTCTAGCTGATCTCGATAAGGTGATCAACTTGTCAACGTACCCGGTTGCTCCGCTTCATCATGGCCAATATATTTCCGTATACCTCCCGACCAGCATCAGTAGCACGCCCCTTTTTTGTGAATGCCACCCAGTTCATAAAGTACCCAGTGAGGGCGGCATGGTCGGTTTTCGCGAGGAGAGGCCCCCAAGCATCCAAAACACTTCGTATACCAACGTAGTTTGGATCGATGATGTTCGACACATCAATGCGGTCAAATCGGGTGGCGGATGGAACACCATACTCTGCAAACCTGCCCTGCGCAATGCCCTGCGCCAGTGCACAAGCCTCAACGTTGAAAACACGGATTGTTATGCGATGCTGACGTAGGTGTCGAGCAAACGCTCGTAGTTGGTCTGACAAGTAGAAGTAAAGACATCCATAGACATCTTCGGGTTGAGCGCCGTGCATCCTTCCCGCAGAGAAGACCTCGTCCATGCTAAGGGTGAGATGTCACGGGATAATCGCAACTCTCGAGGGGACAAATACTCACTCCCAAGATTCAAGGGGGTCTGCAAAATCCGTTTGTAGCCACATGCCGTTGGCAAAAAGAGAAGGGTTAGGCATGTTGCAATGAGCATTTAGGGCTCCGAAAGGGAGTATAATGCCGAATCGACGATACTCCAAAAACGCAAGGCGATGTGAAGGCTTCAAGCCCATATACATTCGGTCCCGAAAATCGGCACGAGTGGGCGCTCCCCTTACGCGCTTATATTCAATCTGTGCTTGATCTGGAGATATCACTGGCCCAACGTTTTCCACCAGAAGCGTGCGGACGTCAGAGGACACCAAGCAAGTCATCGTTGAGTTGGGACCTAAAGGAGCAACAATCGGGCCAGACGAACCGCTTTTCTTTAGGAGCGTCGTCACCATAGACAGGATTCGGAAGCGGTATTCCATAGGTAAGAATACAGAGTACCAGAAGTGGAGGGCAATATCTGCAGCGATAACTTCATCTGGTATTGTTCCCAAGATCAAGAGTAAAGTAATGTTGCGGGATACAATATAGGGATTGAGGTCATTGAGAAGGATGTTCAGCTGCCCAGAATAGTCTGGTCCAAGGCCATTGACTGTCGTGACAATGTTTCGAATATCGCCCGATGCTGCAGAGCAGTTAGATAAAGAGAGATACTTGTACGTGCGAGCCACCCACCAGCAAACGCAAGAGACAAATCTACCTTCGGGTCCTTCTCATTGTTTGATAGGTTGACGATGTCCATGGCCGGGACATTGCCCCAACTGTCATCGGATATCAGTGTGCTGCCGCATTAGCGAAAGCGAAAACACGACTGACAGCGAAGAACCAAGCGATAGACTATCTTCGTAACGACTTGCGAATTCTTCAGCTGTCGACATATCGGTTTTAAGGAGAAAGCTAGGTTCACGACCTTCAAGAATCCAACCAGGCTTCCAGGTACTTGACCTGATAGCATCCTTGCAATCTGCATCGGAACTCAAGACAGTCTCGTCTCGTAGGCAAATGAACTCCAACCTGACTTATGAATGGTCCAGTGAGCCTTTTGGCATTCCTGCGGGCGTCATCGATCAGCGTCCATAGTACTCGGAACAAGAGTGCCGTACCTTGGAACAGTAAGATACTAGCCTGCACGAACTACATGCTAGCTTTCCGGGGTTTTTGCAAACAGCATATTTTTCCACGTTGACGTTGGCACACGGGAGTACCTCCAACGGTGGAAACTTGGGGTTTGTATTCGCTAAATTGTTCATCATACTCTGCCAACCTCCGGTGAACATCGAATAGAGTCCTCCGGCGAAAGATGGACCATCGTCCACAGGAGGAAGCACGCGAATATTAGAAGCCATCGATTGGCGCTGGGGAGGAGATGATGGTCAAGAGCGAGATCAGACGAGAGAGATTAAGCTCCGGTCTTTCAAGGCCTCGCCTTCAACATGCGGCATAGGAAGTTCACGTAGCTAGACGCAGGGGGATCAGCACCCTCCGCATTTGGGCATTTTTAGCTATCGTAGGGCGTAAAGAGGCGGCGCGTCGTCCTGGTTATAACTGCGACACGTTTGGTTTTGAATATGCAACAGCGCACTAGACCAGTGGGTCTATCAATGCATGTGGTACATGAAAAATCATGATACTGTCCATAGTGGTGATTGAAGTTGGCAAAGTCGAGCGTAGATTCCTTTTCCGGAAGATCACGCGTACCCAACTTACTAAGGGTATGTAGCACCCGGCATTGGAGCATCGTGCTTGCAGCGGCCTGTGGCTCATCGGATGGTAAGGTATATGATGGCTACGACTGATGCTGTTGGAAGCGAAACCCTTGGGCTCGCTGTCCCACCATTCACCCAGCATGCCATCTCCGTTTCTCTCCCGACTTGGAAAGATAATGTCGGTTACGAAGAAGGAGAGAAACGTGTCGTGGAGTCGATGGTCTCGGGATATCCACGATTCTTCGTGCATCTGAGTATTCAAAAGGTATGCTTGCGCATCAGTGGCTTTGATCAGACCTGATTCCGTCCAGCTTGCAAAAATATGCGAACAAAAATTCGGGGTGAACGGAGAAAAGTGTTTGTTGTGTCCTTCGAAAAGGATCGCAGACCAGTGTCGAACGTTCATACTTAGCCGAGCCGCACTCGCGGAAGCGCCAGGACACGTCAGACTCGTTCAGTACTCCATCTCTCCCGAAGGCTCTTGTGCTCAGACACGGCAATGTGCCGAATTGCACATTGCGCTCTTTCCTGAAAACCTATCCTATATCGCAAAGCAATTCTGGCAACACACTGGCCTGGGCATCTCTTCTCGGCTCGCTGAACATTGTCTCTGCCTCTTGCCTGGCGCAGAGGCGCAATCACCACCAGGCCCGCTGACTCCCTCTCGTCCGCATCTCAAAGCTTCCAACAAATATTACACTGTAAAACACCCAGCAATATGGATATCGTCCGAAGTTGGCGATCCGTCAAGCCTCGTTATGTCTTGGGACACGTTGAGCAAGGATCAGAACACATACCTCGAAGAACGATATGGGCGTAACCTACCTCTCGGCGCTGCTGCGTTTGCGAAGCGGGCCCTTCGCAGACGCATAGCCGGGGTGCTTGTCAGGGACAACATGCAAGACGGGCCGCAGGGACCTTGCGCTGGTGGACAGGACGTCGAGATTGGGCCTAGTAGTAGGGGTGTCCAGGATGTCAGCGAAGATGATGTGTATCTCTTCAGCACTGGGATGGCCGCGATTTGGAATGCGCATCAGCTATGCCTCCGAGCGCGGCCTCCGGCTAAATGCGCCTGTTTTGGGTATGCTCGTCTGTTGCGCAAGGCTCTTTGCTAAAGCTCTCTGAAACACAGGTTTCCGTATACCGACACCCTCAAAGTTTTAGAAAAATGGGGGCCAGGAGCTCATTTCTTCGGTCATGGACTTGATCCGGATATCGATACCCTGGAGGGGCTCCTCGTAGAGGAATCCAACGCAAATCCAATGAAGCTCCCACTTCTCGCCCTTTTCACCGAGTTTCCATCGAACCCACTTTTGCGCTCCGCAAATATTCCCCGCCTCAGAGCACTGGCGGATAAATATGGTTTTCTATTGGTCGTCGATGACACCATTGGGAACTTCGTCAATGTCGAGGTCCTGCCATTGGCAGATGTTGTTGTTACGAGCCTATCCAAGATCTTCAGTGGTCATGGGAATGCCATGGGCGGAAGGTAAATCTATTCTTTGTGCTCCGCGACCTTTCAACTCACCCCAATACCCAGCCTCGTCCTGAATCCAAAAGGACGACATTACGCGGCCCTGAAAAGGCACATGACTACCTACGAAGACACTTACTTTGACGAAGATGCTCTGTTCATGGAACGCAATTCACGTGACTTTGCTCAACGTATTCGATACATCGACGACAATACTCAAGCCATCTGTTCGTTCTTGCGCTCACGTTCTGTGGTGGAGGGCGCTGCATCCGCCGTCATAAAGGAGGTATTTTATCCGAAATATTCGACTCCTACCAACTACGTACGATGTAAACTCCCTGACGGCGGTTATGGTGGGTTATTCTCACTCACATTTACATCATTGGCCGCTTCGGAGGCTTTCTTCGATGCACTACCTTGCCAGAAAGGTCCAAGTCTTGGCACAAACTTCACTCTAGCGTGCCCGTATACGATCCTTGCTCACTATGCAGAGCTCAAATGGGCAGCAGAGTACGGGATTGAGGAGGGATTAGTGCGGGTCAGCGTGGGTATGGAAGAAAAGGATTGGCTCCTAAGTACCTTCAATATAGCCTTGAAGGCTGCAGAGTCTGCTGGGTAGCGAGACATCCCTAGAACACAAAACTATATTATACTCTCACTGAAACTAATTTTGACCTCGTGTCGGAATAGATTTACCATAGCCCCGGACAGCAGTTTTACGAGCAGTCACGGCGACAATACTCTAACGGTTATTACTTACTGACCAGATTCGGTCCAAACACTGACGATCCCTGCCCTTTAATGCATTCCCAATATTATCAAGCATATGGCTTGCGGCGGTCGCGAGCCTAGCTTTCAGCCCGATAGTGCGAAGCTTTTTGTGCCCGGCGAATCAACAATGTATTTTTAACGGTCGGAGGTGGATCAGGTCCGACCCCATGAACATGTGCCCGTTTCTCGAGTGACAGATCGTATGCAAATGTGTCTTTTCACGGAGACTCAAATCATCGGTGTGGAATATCTCTGCGGACGTCAGGTGCTACCATCCTGACCGTATGGGAAAGAAATAGTGCCGAAAACCCGGTTCCGCAGAGTATCTGAGCAGGAATTTTTGTAGGTTGACACCACACGAGAAACTCTCTAAGTTTAGTGGTGAGATTTCTGAAATCTCAACTGACCGACTTGCGAGCGTCTCCGAACCTGATCCACAATCCAACGAGTTTGCACATGTCCGTCGGCCCTGGTAAATGGGCTCTCCCTCGGCAAGATAGAGTACGCGTTTTGTCAGGTACGTCAGATTCTCTTCGTTGACGCAAAGCGTGGCTATTCGTGGTTGACTTGCATATAGGCTACAAGGCAAACTTCATTCATCTTTCAAACAGCATCCCGTCGCAAGAAGGGCGAGCAAAGCAATCGAGGAAACATGATAAAAAATAACGGAAGACTTCCAAACTATTCATTCACTGTCCAACTTCAGCAGGCGAAGGACAGAACGTAATGGTATATACGGCGTTGTCGCTAGAGGGGCAGGTCTTGAGCGCCGTTGCGTCGTCATAGGCGTAGCAGTACGAGTTGGGACAACTGTTCTCTGTTACAGAACCGTGCCGTTAAAACAAAGCGCTTCCAGACGTCAATGATGTACGCACTGAAGTAACTGTAGTACGCAACACCAGAGGAAGGACAAGTTGCAGGGGTATTGTATTGACCACTGCAACAGTTGGGCGAGTTGCCTAGAGAGATGCAAGTCAGGAGACCACTCTCCGAAGGGGCAATTGCCTACTTGGGTCGCCGTCCAGGTTCGCCTCGCAAGCACTCTTGCATCCGACAGGGAAACCAGTCGAGTCGAAGGGACCAATGAGGGGAGCAGGACCTATACATGTGCTCAACCGTGTTGCTCAAAAGATGCCAGGTCTGAATGCACAAACAATTTGGACCAAGATCAACCGGGCAATCCGCGATACCGCAACCGACAGTATTAGTGATAGCGAGGGGCAAATTGTATCCATCAACAAGGGAAACTGGGACAGACAATTAGTATAAGATCAAGCAGCGCCTAAGAGTACGGACCATCGTAGTAGTCGACACCGCCAGCATTGAGAGTGAACTCTGCCAATGAGGCAGGAGGGACGCCCTGTGCTGACATGTGATTTTCTAACTTGTGAAGCAAATAAAGAACCCTTGCCGTGCCGCCTGTGGTATCACACTCCAAACCGCCATTGCAACCACCATCAATACACGAGTTGGGGCCAGGGTTGGTGCTAAAGTCGCAGTCTCGGCGGCCCTAGAAACGAAACGTGAGATTGAGAGAATTATAGCGATCCATTGGCATACCCATATTCTACCAGCTGTCCAGTCACTCGGGACCTGAAGAATCGTTGGAAGAAGCAGAAGCGAATGACTATATGTCGTACCTGGAATGTCACAGAAGTATATGCCGCAGCTTCCCATCTTTAAAGATGTCAGAGTTCACGTAATATCAAGAGAGTGGTCGCATACCCAGTGGGGTAGTTGGGAAGAGTGCCCGTACCCGTGAACATTGCCGGCCTCGAGAGCATGTTGGTAGTAACTCACTTTGCCAAAGGATCATGCTCACCAGACGGTAAAGGGGCAGCCATTGTAAACGGTTAGAGTTCGTTGCGCCAAGGCACCTGGCACAAGAGCAAGGGATAGGATGAAGGTTAATTTCATGTCAGAGCAGACGCAAGAGATTGAATTACTGTTGCGGGACCGCCTCATTCTAGCCACCACCCTTTTAATACCTTACAAGTTATCTGGGAGCTATTGCAATCGGATGCATAATGGCACATGCGAAAGAAAGAAACTTTCTCCACGTTAGGAGAGGATTGGCTCTGAGTGTGTAACGTAATATCCCGAAACACCTACCCTTTGACCATGTGATACAAACCACATGCTCGCTGCACTGATGTAGTTGAGCTGTCGAAGCGCATGAAAGTTTTGTAACATCACCGGTATGTACAGTGAGATCATGACGCAAGAAACACAGATTCTACAAGGACGCATAACTGGCTGGAATATAGTTGTTTTGCTGTGCTAAGTCTCCAAAGGCACCTTCCCGGGGGCGGGCGGGCATCTGCGGCAAGCGGGCATCCGGGCGGAAGTCATCGTGAGTATTATCACCGACAACCTAACAAGGATACAAAGGTCCGCTGAGTTGCGCCTGGTTCTGAAGAGAGTGGAGTCCGAAAGACGTGGGAAGGTGGATGGGGGGTAAAATCTTCTAGGGACCTCTGGTTTTGTTCGAGACGACAAAAGCCATAGTACGGCAGAACTTACGAGACACTCGGCGGCCGATTCAGACCCAGATGAGGAAACCACTCCATAAGAGGGTGTAGGCCGCCGAATCGTCGTGACCAAGGACACCGTGGTAGTTTGAAGTTGATCGGAAACATCTCCGAGAACTGAATGCTCGGTATGCCACAGCCTCCGAAGGCATCTCATCATTGAACTCACTCTTTGCTGAGATCTCACCTCCCTCAAGGCCTCGCCCTTGCTGTGGCATACTATAAGCCCCGTCCGTGGTTTGCCCGTCCGCTGTACATGAATGCATGACGGGAGCTCTGACGACGCCCAGTCGGATTTGCAACCTCGAAGTCCACTAGACGCATGACCGCCTCATTGGGCGTAACGCTATATTCGGGGTCTTGGGTCTTGAAGCTTATGAAGAGCGGTCGTACGTCGAGATGACAGGACTGCCAAAACACTCGTTATCCATCTTACGGTGAATCGCATTTACATCTGCGTGCTGAATCAGTGCTTAGGAATGTTTCCGGTGTATGACGCAAGGTTTGAAATCGGGTTTCAGTAGAAAAGGGGCAGGTCACTCCGTCTAAACCCACCTGAATTACGCACTATTGCACTACCATGTCCGCCTCTCGAACTTGGCTCGTTACCGGGTGAGTGGACGAGATGCATCTGCAGCGCATGTTTACCGATGGTGTACGGTGCAGTGCCTCCCGCGGAATCGGGTTCGCCATCGTCCAGCAGCTCCTCCGTTCAGAGGATAATATCGTCTTCGCTACTTGTCGGGATCCTTCTTCTGCCATTGGGCTCAATGCTCTGGAAACGGGAAAGCTTCATATTGTGCAAATGGACGTGACTGACGAGGCCTCCATATCTCGCGCGGCGAGTGAGGTAGAGCGTGTCCTTGGCAGCGCAGGCCTCGACTACCTGATCAACAACGCTGGAATAGTGAGTATTTCCAGGTGGTACACGTAATCAGCTAACGCCGTGTGCAGTCCGTCAGGGATGATACGCCATCAACGCTGGATCCAAAGGATCTGACTACAACTATGATGGCGAACGTCGTGGGACCCGCCCTCGTGACAAGGGCATTCATACCGCTCATTGAACGAGGCAATCGCAAAGTCGTTGCCAACATATCCACCTCATTGTCTAGCATCACTACCGATTTTGGTGGACAGCTCTCCTCTTATAGTATATCGAAGGCGGCACTCAACATGCTGGTAGGTCAGAGTGGATGGTGGTGCCCATCAGCTGACTTCATCGCTACGCAGACCTATAAACAAGCAAAGGAGCGTCCCGACCTGATCCCGTTTCTCGTCGACCCCGGCTGGGTGAAGACAGGTAAAGTAACAATAGTTCAGGGGTTAGAAGACAAAAAAGCTCACTTGTGTCCCCAGAATTGGGCGGTGGTAATGCCATGCTGGAGCCACACGAGAGCGCCGCTGGGATAATTAATGTCGTATCAAACGTTAATCAGTCGTCCGCTGGGCACTTCATCAATTACAAGGGAGAGATAGTTCCTTGGTAATCGGTTGGGAGATGCTTTGTCCTTGTACCGTACGTGACTCCAAAAAATTCGAACTTCGTGCTTTCGAGACATCGGACTGCAGTACAATAATAAATTGCCAGTCCTCACATCACAGAACATTCCGCGCCCCCCCATACCGATACGTTACAGGACCGCGTTTATGGAGACTAATCCAGAGCCCTTTTATAGTGACTTACCTTCTGTAGTAACTTAACTGCGCCGTGCTCCATCACAATCAGATGACAGTGCGACGGAAAGTCACACACGCGGTTCAGGCCACGACGCAGACAAGTGTCGAGACCGTGCCCGCGCGGGTGAAGCACGCGAACAAGGACGCCCTCACGAAGAGAACAGCGAAAAATTGTCCATCCATAACAGCCCAAGAATAGTCTGAATCAAGTTTCCCGGTCGACGGGAACCAAGAGCTACGAAGCGAGATAAACGACGGACATCCTTTCCAAAGCGGCACGGTGGCTCGTCTCCTCGTACGGCATGCAACTGCATTCAGTCACATCGCTGGCTCTTGCCAGGAAGCACGATGTGGCTGTAAATTGACGGCTATTCACTCTGGTGGTGTGTCATAGGGCCATACTCGAAGAGGCCGCGGTGACGCGTTCTCAGCAAAGGAGGTGCATGAAGTTATGTGCTTGCCTTTTTGTCCAGTGCCAGTCAATCGGTGGTTACCCGTATACGCGATAACACCAGCCACGGGGACACAGACGTCGCTATAGAGATCACCTACTTGCGTGCGCTGGAAAGGGTGACTACCGAGTCATCACAATGTTTTCCAAAGTCGACCATTGCGCAGCTGGCAACTGTTCTTCCGGTATGCCGTGCAGTCCATTAAGACTGGCCCCGGCTAGAAACGATAATGTTGACGTTCAGACCTTCCGGCTCAGGAGGGACGCAGGCGTGGGCCTTGTGCGTGCTGAGCCTCGCAGCTTTCGAGCTGTCATGGGATAAAGTGAGGAGTACATAGGGGCAAAATAGTCCTGTATAAATAACCGGAGCTACGGCATTTGCCGAGAACAGGGGCATACGTTTCAACAAAAAATTTAGCGTGATATGTCAACGGGAATTATGCACTTGACTCAGAGTGAATGTCTGGCCCAACACTCAAATCCATCCCGCGTGGTAGGACCTTAACGTTCCAGGCTCACGGGCCCAGGTCATCTGTAAACGCTTAATCAAAGGCCAGCGTGGAGTTAGCCATTCAAATTCCTCATCTTCGAATAATGCAGGATGGTTGAACTCGATGACCGCTCTGCGGAGATGCGCCAGCGACACAAGGGGACGAAATGTCTCTTCTGACAGGGGCTGAGAGTGTACCTCGGGCTGGCCTGTGGCGCAGACATTGAGAAATTGAAGTGAATGTATGCGCTGAGGAGAGGCTACCGCTTCCAAGAGAGCGGATACCTCTGTCGGGATGATTTTGCCGTGAAGGGTGACAGAAAAAGCATTGAACGCTTGGTCATGTGGTCGTAAGAGGCGTGTAGCGGAATCGAGAGTGTCCCATAGCACCAAAGAGAGATCAGAAAGACTACGGAAAGGCGTGTCTGCCGTCCCAAAGCAATCCTCGTCAGGTCGCGTCGTCTGGGGAGCTATGGCCAATGAAGCTGTCTTTAGAGTGGAACACGCCCCGAGGTGCTTCAGGA
Organism: Afroboletus lepidellus; assembly: GCA_038094355.1. NCBI lineage: Eukaryota > Fungi > Basidiomycota > Agaricomycetes > Boletales > Boletaceae > Afroboletus > Afroboletus lepidellus. The sequence goes on along the minus strand of JBBPUA010000347.1, from coordinate 1,205 downwards.
CTGCGCTGTCTATTGGGGGAGAAAGATCCACATGCTGCCAGCTTCCGTTGTCACAAATAGCTCGAGAAAGAGCCTGCGGCACGGTCATATCGTCTTGGACTTTAGAATCAAAGCCAATTCTGATCGATTTCAGATTGAGACAGAGGCAAAGATACGTCTCCAGAAACAATAAATAATTTGGGTCACCTGGATGACCGAATTGCACATCGATGGTAACAAGGTTCTGGGCAAGGAATGAAGAAAACGCGATGGATTTGGGTGGGGATTCCGGGCTGGTGGAGAACTCTTGGACCGCGGGGGATTTCCATCTGAACACTCTCAGATTCGGCAGGACGAGACCTGCATGTTGGGCAAAGTGTAGCGATAACGGTTCGTCCCCCAGAGTGAGTTCGTGAATACGATGGGAGTAACGATTAATGGCAAGCCACTCGAGAGGAGATGGAGGGACCTGTCCGGTGTCGATGTCAAAAATATTATTCACATCATCTAATAAACGATTCTGCTAACCTTGACTATGGTGTCATCTACAACGTCTACAAAACATCGAACGAGGGGGATGAGCGAGTCCAAACATTGCCAAAGAACATTGAGGGAAGGCTCCGAGAACGCGCGACACGTCCGAGCCAGCACAGCAAGCGTTTGACATTCTTCCTTGCTAAGACGTTGTGGGAGTGATGTAATAAGACAGTCAAGTATGCATTGGAATAAGTCTGTGACGAGTAGAGGGTTCTGCGAGTTGAATGAATACTCGGACATTGCCAAACCTTTGGAGAGGCTCGACCGTCGGTCTGGGAGCTTTAGGCGAAGGGATCTCCAAGACGGCGATGGGTCCCAGGGTCATACAAGGTCGTACCTGTTTCATGGCGAGACAACTCATCCTGCTAGGTAAGCACCGATAGGTTCTGATTGTTCGCAACTTTACCGATGTCACGGGTAAGTCGTCGGAATGGACAGCGAAATGGCATGCTATGAACGTACGTGCCTGTTGTGCATGAAATTGCTGGCAGCATCAATGATAGACTAGAATGATGTGGTACAAACCAGTGTTTATGGCTCATCCTGGCAGTCACCACTCAAAGGAAAATCGGTGCCGAATTTCCTTCATCAGCGTTCTGAACCGACGCAATAGGCCATTAACCGACGCAATAAGCAGGATATAAGGGGATTGTGTCGTACAACTTGGTCCCTGTCCAATCAGAGCTCTC
>JBBPUA010000346.1:0-20522 GCA_038094355.1 Afroboletus lepidellus | reverse complement strand
CCGTTCGGAACCGGAACTATAGCCAGGTCGGCCATCCGAGGGCGGGACGGGGGGTCGTGGTTGCATGGGCTGATGCAAGACATGAGAAGTATTCGAAGCGTTTCTCCTAGCTCATCTGCAGTACTCACAGCTTCCACGAAAATATTCAGCGTTCTGCTCTTTGAAACACCGAGGTGGGCCGACTGGGCCTGAGATTGGTCATACTGATCGACCCGCATGAAAAATTGTCGGTATTTCCCTCTCATGGTGTATACCTTGGCCGGGCCTGGGCGCACAAGAATCAATGAGGGTCAAAGGTCACAAGTAAAAGACCAACCATCTATGCGAGACGGCCCGCATTGAAGGGCTTCGCAGACGTCTTCTGCATCCGCCCAGAAGCCATCTTCTGGATCGTTGGCGATTTTCAACGGAACCTTGACCTCTGCCAGTTGTAGATCGGATACACCGTTTCTCATGTCTTCAATAAGCAACGTTATCATGCGCAGCGGCCGTTGAGCATTCTGTGCAGTCGCGGTGGCAGCTGAAATGGGTGAGTCATGGTCGTGTTAGGAACAATAGGACTCACGCAGGCTTCTTTCCACGGGTGTGGACGTGCGGCGAGGAGCAGTCGGAGTCGGAACATCTCCGGGAGATGGTCGAACATTTGGCTGACTGTCGGGCGCATCAGGTGGCCCAGGGGCCTTTCTCTTCCTGGGTCGCTTGGCGCCAGGTCGCAAGTCATCGTGCGAGTTGACGTTGGAACCTGCGACGGGACGGTCGTTGGTGTAGCCAGAGAGGTAACTTGAGACGGGAATCATCGATGCAACGCCAGCCCCGTTCGATGGACTCGTATGAGCAGTCGAAGTCGTGGCGATGCTCGCAAAGCCGGAGTCGTGTGACGGTGCAGAGCAAGTGAGCTTGAACTTGCTGGTCTGACTGGAAAAGTGTTCGCCCTTCTTCTTTCTAGGTGCGCGTGGCTTAGGTTTCGGTTTCGGAGGGGCAGGCGCTTGGCCGGGGAGGAAATACGGAACCACTGGTTGGGCCACCGTGGCTTGATATGTATTGACATTGGTAGTGACGGAGGAAAAGCCGACAGCCTGACGTATGAGCGGCGCGTTTTCAGGGATCGGAGTTTCGCTATCTTCATTGTGGGCGACAGTGACTACAATGTTGTCATCGTCCGAAGTGGGAGTAAAGGAACGCCTTGGGCGTTTCTGAAAGTAACCACGTCTTGGCAGCCGAGCGACACGATCGTACAAAGGCAAGACTCACCGCGACCGGTGAAGATTCCCTGGAGCTGGCCCTGGCCAGAGAAAGGGTGAGCAGCGGATGATGAAGGAAAACGGAGATGCGCACGGAGATGCGCGATGCCTTCCTACTTCGAAGCCAGCATCGTTATCGCTGTCCGCGTCCATTTCCGCCCCAGTGCAACGTGGTTCTGGTCAACAGCGTGTCGGCGTGAGAGCTAAATGGTACTGCAGACGGAACTATTTATGCAACAGCAGGTGGTCTTGTTGCGAGGACGCATTGCGACGTGGACGCGTCTCTATTGTAGCGGTATTTGCAATAGCAGCGTCCAAGCAGAAACTTTACGTGCATGAAACACTTTACAAGCGTGTATACAAATGGTAGTTGACACTGGATTCACGGGCCGTAGACACGCTGTGCATTGTCACTGAAAATGTTGTCCATCTCCTCCTGAGACACGGCCAGCTCGCGGAACGACTCCAGCGCGAGCTTGTACCAAAGCTCTGCCAGGGCAGGCGAGCCATCGCTGGATGCAGGCGAAGACCCGAAGATGATCCTCTCAAATCCAAAGGCCTCTAGGACGGGTCCGACTAAGTGACGGTGAGCCACCATCCCAGCTCGCGAGCATGTGGACTCACTGAAGAGCTTGAGGAGGTTTTTCAGTTCCTTTTCCTGCGCTTCTCCCAATCCTGCTGGGGACTCGGTGGCCACCCATGCCGGGGGCAGAAGTTTCACGTATGCGTTCTCAAACAGAGAGAGCGAGGACGTGCGCTGTCGATAAGTGTTGTATGTTGGATGATTCATCATCGTGACCACTGGCACGACCGAATCGAGCGGGGGAGGCAGCACGTTGGCTACACGTGACGAGTGAGTGTGGCACGGGGAAATGACGGTGATCCCTACCGAGGACGATCGGTATGCGGTTTGCGTTGGTGTCCGATTTGATGGCTTTGGTGAGGAGGTTGACGAGACTGTCGTATGCCGATGTGCTGATGGCGATGATACCACCATCGATGTCGAGATCGACGACTCGGCCGTGTTGCAGGGCCCAACGGAGATTCTTGACCGAACGCTCTGGTTGGGCTTGGTCCTTGGTCTCGCCCTCGGCCTCTGGGGCCACGGGAGTGGCACCGTCGTATGTCGCGGTGAGGGTGGGGGAGACTGTCTCGCGCAGATACCCGGGAATTTCTGTGGCATCGAGGGGAAAAGGGACGAGCACGGAGAGGACGGGCGCGTCGACCACGCCGGACTGCAATCTGAGGACGATCGGACGGTGTTTTTACGCGGCAAGGGAGATGAAATCCTCACGACTGCAGGGAGGAAACGATCTCGTCTGCGGGATAATTTCTGGTGGCGAGTACGACTGCGCGTCTGGGAGTTCGCTTGAGATGGGATATGTCTGGATTGCGCACAGGGAGATGGGCGTCGACGATGGCGCGCGGGGAGACGAGACTGGGCGTGGGGGGGATGGGGAACGTGTCGGACGTGCCGGTGTTGAAGGCAGACAGCGGCAGACGGGGAATGTCCTTGCCCTTGCGACGGGCCATGATGATAGTAATAGTCCTAAATAAGTGTCCCACGACTACCTCGTCTCGTTCACCGGCCGCCGAAGCCACGCCTTTTGTCGCATCCAGTCCGACCATCGCTGCGCCTGTGATCTCGTCTTGTGAGCGGCGGGTCAGCGCGAGCGCGGCCGGTTCTCGTCGCACTTACCACTTGGTCCCGTTCGTCGATTTCTGCGGCAAAAAAGTCGTCAAACGCCTGGAGCGCGTGTTCACGTTCCACTCTCCGACCTTGTTCCCATCCCTGGTCAAATCCCTCTTGCTTCCCCATCTTGCGTCCCTGCTTGAGCCCGACCTCCTGACCCTCTGCAAAGCCCTGATCTCGCCCTTGATCGTACCCCTCGACCCGGCCGTTCTCAAAACCCTCGGTGTGTCCTGCGTCGAAACCCTCGATGCGGCCCGACTTGAACCACCTCTGCATCCCGTACCTGAGCCCTTCCTCCCTGCCCACCTGCCTCGCCTGAACGTTCCTGAGCTCCATTTGGAATTTTCTTGCCGTGTCGCGTGCGCGTGCGGCACTTTCGTCCGCTTCGTTTCGCTGCCTCTCGAGCAGTGCGACATCGGCCTGGAGTCGCTTCACGTCGCGCTCGAGGCTCTCGATCTGTAGTTGGTACCGTTTGATCTCCTCCTTGGCACGGGCGGCCTCGAGCTCCACGACGTATTTGGCAGACTCGGCTTTGGAGACGCGAGCGGTGAGGTCGTGTACCCTGGACTCTGCATGTTCAGCCCTGGACACGGCCTGGCTCCCTCGACGGATCTCCCGATCGAGTCTGTCCCCTGTTGATCGGAGGAGCGACTTGAGTTTGTGAGCCTGCTTCTCTTCCTCTGCGAGCACGAGACCCAGGATCGAGGACGACCGTGCCCGTGGGTCTCGGCTGCGGGTGCTCGAGGACGAGTGGCGCTGGGTGCGAGACCGACCGCCGTCGGCGTCGATGGCGTTGGCGACCGCAGGGTCCTTGAGATACCCGGTCAGTGGTGATGGCGCGGACGTTGCCTCGCGAATCTGTGTGATGATATCAGCGTGGTCGCGAGCGGGCGGCGAGGCAGCTGGCTCAGAAAAGTCGGACGCGAGGTGTTCATGGAACCGGGAGGAGTTCATCAAGTGTGCAGAGGGAGTCCGAAACGGGGCTGCAGTGCGCAGCCGCTGGTTTTACTCGCCAACTAGCGCTGCGTAGGCTGTGTGCCCCGTCGCCGCCCGAGGCTGCGATGCGTGCTGTCCTCGCTCCTTCATTTCGCCTGTCGGCCCCACTTTTAGAAGTCATTTCCCAGAAAAGTTCCTCTGTCTCCTCCAGCCATGTCCATGAAAGCCGTGAGTCGCAAAACCGCCTTGTTTTCGTCTCTGATCTCTCCTTCTAGGTCGTCAAGTGTTCGTGTTCCTCCATGCGCCCCGCTCGTGCCACTGATCGCCATCTCAGCCGTCATCTCCGGTGACACCCTCGTCCTACGTGGCCCCCCCGGCCCACAGGGGCAACCTCCGAAAGAAAGGTACTCGTACACCCACCGCGTGGCCTCCCAACGTGACACGTTCGCGCCAGAATCCTCCATCTCGCAGACGTGTCCGCTCCAAGGATGGGCAACACCACCCGAGAAGACGAGGCGAGTACCCGATCGCATGTCTAGTCTCTCGCCCTGAACGCATGCAGCCATGGGCATTCGAGTCGCGTGACGTGTTACGCGCCATGACCGTCGGCAAGCCCATCTCGTTTACCTCTACGCACAGCCTGCCTCCCAACGACGACATCACCCGCGATCTCGGAAACGCAGAGCTCAACGGACTCGACGTCACGTCCGAGCTGCTCAAGAGCGGATGGGTCAAGGTCAAGGATCTCAAGCGCGAGCCCACCGAGGACGACACCCACAAACGCGACCTCGAGGCTGAAGCAAAGGCTGCCGGATTAGGCCTTTGGAATCCCCATCGCCCTCAGGTGTGTCTCCCCACTTGCTCTCCTGGTTTCACTAACGATCCTTGTCACGCGCCAAGACCCGTGTAGTGCATCACACGATGCCCCACGACTCCCAGGCCTTTGTTTCAGAGTGGAAGGGGAAATCGATCGATGGTATATCCTTGCCACGCGGTGCATCGTTTAGGAACTAATCCTGCCGACGTTAGCTTTGGTGGAGCAAGTTCGAGACGGATCCACCCTCCGCGTACGGCTCTTGATGCCCACTGGTGAACATCAGTTGATCAACGTCGCGCTCGCTGGTGTTCGCTGCTCGAGAACATCGTCGAGACCAGACGAATCGTCAGAACCTTGGGCAGAAGAGGTTAATTCTTCTCTCAATGGGTCCAATCCAAGCACTGAGCTCGCTTAGGCCAAGTTTTTCACCGAATCCCGGTTGCTTCAACGCGCTGTTCGCGTGGTCATCTTGTCTCTGCCAAATTCCCCAGCCACCCCTTTCCAATCGGGCACAAGCGCACCACCCCCACCTGCCTCGATCTTTATCGGTTCAGGTAAGGAACCCTTCTCGTTGATGTTCTAGAGTTCTGAAGAAGCCCGCCTAGTCATCCACCCTGCAGGCAATGTCGCCGAACACTTGGTTGCCGCCGGCCTAGCCCGCGTTGTCGACTGGCACGCGGGTATGCTCGCTGCCGGAGGTGGGATGGAACGCCTGCGGGCCGCCGAAAAGGTTGCCAAGGAGAAACGTGCCTGTCTTTATGCTAGTGCACCGGCTCCCTCCGCTGCGCCTCTGACAAAATCGAATAGCAATGGGAGTTCGCGATCGTTTGAAGGCGTCGTCGTTCGCGTGTGGAGCGGCGACCTAATATCGGTGGTTGAGAAGGAGAGCGGAAAAGAACGCCGGTTGTACCTGAGTTCCACCAGGGGTCCAAAGTAAGATCTGATTGTTCCGCGGATCTAGCACGTCTGATCAAGACTTTTGCAGACTTTCCGATCCTAAACAAGCCTTCTATGCCCAAGAGGCCCGCGAATTCCTGCGAAAGAGGCTCATCGGCAAAAATGTCAGGGTAACCATCGACTTCATCCGCCCGCGTGAAGGTGAATTCGAAGAGCGAGAATGTGCCACTGTTCGATATGGCGGACAGAACTCGTAGGCGATGATTCCGATAGAGGGTTACGTGCTCATTCTTTTCTAGGAACATCGCTGAGCAACTGATCGAAAAGGGCCTCGCGAGTGTCGTACGCCATCGTAGGGATGACGAAGACAGATCACCAGATTACGACAAGCTCATGACCGCTGAACAAGCGTATGTAGCAACACTGACCTCTTGTACTTGCTAAATCCGTCGCGCAGTGCATCAACAGAAACGCGCGGTGTTCACTCTGGAAAAGAGCAGCCGGCACCTAAACAGCCTCTTAATTTGTCCGAGGTAGGTTTCTCGACGACGGCCTGTCGGAGTCTCGTTAACTGGTAGTCTAGACCGCAACACGCGCAAACTCTTTCTTGAGCGGCTTCAAGCGACAAGCCAAGATATCTGCAGTCGTCGAGTTTGTTGCCTCTGGGTCACGATTCAAGTACATTTCCTTCTTGTTCTCTCTACTGGTGACTGATGTTCGTATAGGTTGTTCCTCCCCAAAGATAATCAAACCCTAACCCTAGTACTCAGCGGTACTTTGTTCAGTTCAATCTTCTAGTCCATCGCCTCATATCTTGCAAGGCATTAGGGCGCCACGATCTGCTCGCAATTCGTCCGAAAAGAGTGAGCCGTGTGGTGCCGAGGCTGCGGAGTTTTCAACAAGGCGATACATGCAACGCGACGTCGAGTTTGAAGTGGAATCGGCCGACAGGTCTGGTGGCTTCATCGGGACTTTGTGGCTGAAGAATGAGAATGTTGCCATCTCGCTTGCCCGGGAAGGCTATGCGTATGTGCATTCGTTTTCCGCGGATGGTCTGTCATGGGCGAAGCAGCTATACGAGGCAGAGGTCTTTACTATTATTTCTATTTCCCAATTGGTGCTGATGCGCGAATGCTAGGCTGAAGCCAAGCAGGCACGGCGCAACGTGAGTTTTCGAGCCAACGTAGACAATGACTTGCGTTGAGGTGTCGTGTAGGTATGGAAAGACTACGACGAAGAGGCCGACAAAGCTGCCCAGGCACCTGTAGAAGACCTTTCTACGCCACTGAAACCGGAGTACATCGATATCATCATCAGTGACATACGAACGAAAAATGGCCTCAGCTTCTCTGTCCAGGTGTTAAATACCGAAGGTCGGTTCACTTCGAATTCTGCTAGCTGGTCCACTTATTCGTTACAGGGATAGCCTCGTTGGAGAAGTTGATGCGCGATTTCTCATTGCACCACAAATCTGCGGCAGTGCCTGCCAATTTCACACCGACGAATGGTGATCTGGTCTCTGCAAAATTCTCTGATGGTTCATGGTACCGTGCCAAGATCCGCAGAGCATCACCGATTAAAAAAGAGGCCGAGGTCACCTTCATCGACTATGGCAATCAAGACACCGTCAGATTCTCGGACTTGCGACCTCTTGATCCAAAATTCCGCTCACTTGCGGGTCAAGCACAGGAAGCACGTCTCAGGTTCGTTTTTTGTCACAGCTTGTACATATCGTTGACCGGGTGTCTAGCTTCGTGAAGTTGGTAAACCCCGAAAGCGAATACTACCCCGAGGCGGTCGATCGCTTCCGCTCTCTCTGCGACGGGCGTAAACTCATCGCCAACATCGATCAGAGGGAGGGACACATTTTACACCTCCGACTCATCGATCCCACAGACCCAGCTGCCGCCCAGAACCCCCTCGCTTGCATCAACGCAGACTTGCTCCGCGAAGGTCTCGCTTCTCTCGACCGAAAGAACTGCAAGTACCTGGGAGCGTATCCAAACGTGGTCAAGTACCTCCAAGAGTGCGTTGCGGCCGGTAAACGGGAACGTTTAGGGATGTTCGAGTTTGGGGACGTTGAGGAGGACGAATAGGTGATGGATGCGTCTGTTTTGAAGTGCATCTAAGGTCAATCTAATTCGCGACGTCACCGCTCATATGTACTCCCACTTCGCTATTCGAGATCTGAGAAAAAAGCCGTGAGGTCAGGGTGCATCCATGCCGAACGGTGTCCAGGAAAGCAGGATTCCAATTTGCCTTGCCGCACTCATCCCCGGCTTGATGGATCCGGCCATTTGACGTGAACTACTTGCTCGCTGCACGCATGGATTCGAGTTTATCCCAAAGCAAATCTGCTCCCTCAAATCTAACGACTGTCAGGCGACATCGGGCGTCGATCTCGGTTTCGGCGAGCTACCAAAGCCATTTCTCCAGCCTAGGATCCCTCCACCGCGTTCGCACTGCCTCCGAGCAGGTGTCTCTACGCAAAGACGACTTGCGCGTACTCGAGAGCGGCCTCGCCGGGCAGGATCCACGACCCCGCGCGGGGCGATTTTGCTCGGTGAAGCAGTTGGCCACGGATCCGGCGGCGTTTCTGATGGACGACTTCCGGAGGATGCGCGGTGGACACATTTGGCGACCTCGCTCGCTCGTCACGCTGTATTGCTGCCTTTGCGTACTCTTCATGACGGCCAAGATCCACGCCTTTGTTCGGGACGTTCAGGCCGCCCGGGCTCAACATGACCCGCCCTGGAAGGCCGTGGAAGAAACTCATACAGGTTGGCACGGCACGTCACCGTCGTTGCTGAACCTCACGGCGTCCCAACGACTGTCGGTCGCGTTCAGACACCTTTCCCCCAAAGCCCACCTGGAGCTATTTGTCGCACAAGCCCGTCCACACCGCGCGTCGGACCTCACCGCCTGTCTCTGGACCGAGGACGCCCAGCTCGAAGAAGCGTTCGCCTCCACCGCCGCATGGCCAGGCCCCGTCTCGCTCGTCGTCGTCACCACGCACGCCCCGAGCTCGACCGCGTACGCGGCCCTGCGCGACCGTCTCCGCATCGCGTCCGCCAACGCGTGCGTGCACATGTTGTACGTCCCCTCGGTCGCCGGGGCGTCCGCGAACACGTACCTCAACGTCGCCCGCTTCTTTGCGCCGACCGCCCGAGTCGTCTTGTTCCCCGCGCTCGTCCCGCGCGCGAGGCACCGTGACATGGCGCGCTGGCTGGCCGCGTTGCCCGCCGACGCGCGCCACCCGGTCTTGCTGGGCAACACGACGGGCCGGGCGTATGCACCACAGTCGCTCACGCCGGTCGTGCTCGCGAGGGACCTCCCGGTGTGGTGCACGGAGCGAGTGTACCTGTTTGGATCGCGTGCGCTGGACTGGGGGGACTGTCTTTGGAGGCTGTGGCTCGAGAGCGCGGGAGGGGCGTCGTCGGTGGCCGTTCCTCACCTTTTGAATTTGGACGGGTCCAAGAACGCGAGCGCGCCGTCGGTGTCGGCTTATGCGGTGCGTTCCGTCGCGTTCCTGATGCGACGTCGTCGAATGCCTTGTCTGTAGATGAAGCTTCGACTCCGCTGGTCTACCAAATATAGGGCCGAGGCATGTGCGTTCACCCTCAAGAGATCTCAGGCACTCCAGTCGTTGTCGAAAACCGAAAAAAGGCACACGCAATGGAGAAAGAAATTTTGTCGCGAGGTAAAAGTCGATCACGCCGTCATCCTGGGTATCTGAAGATTTGCCCAACCAGACTGTCGGGCCTGGCGCGCTAGACGCTCTTTAAGCTTTTGCCCTCAGCGCAGGGTCATGGATTCGATTTGTTCGTCCCAGGTGCTTTGTCTACGAGTATCCAATCACGAATCCGCAATTTTTTGAGCTTCTACTTCGTCGTCGTCTACATCCATGGAAGCTTCGTTGTCCTCCCCTTCGTCTTGATAGGTTTCCCAGATCAGGTCCAGTTCTGGTCCTTGGATCATCCTCTCAAGGAGGGCTCTAGCTAGGTCTGCGTGCACGCCGTCAGCAGAGTCACTAGTGTTCGATCTAGCACAGACCTGCCACTTTTGCCAGTCTTTGGCTATTTTCTTCGTCCAGCCAATAAGGGGGGTTCGCGTAGCTGAGGCGACCAAACGTCAGGATAAACGCGTGCATCAGTCCTTGGTACGTCTTTGGCGACGCATGCAAAAGCCGCTCGCGCAAATTGAGCGTCGCATCTTCACCTATTACTAAATGGTGGAGCAACAGCGTTGCATGATTGATGATGCGTATCGTTCTAACCTCGATATCAGTCAAAACATACGTATTGAGACGGTTGAAGCACCTCGTGGCGGCCTGGGGATCATTCAAAACCACCCCGTTTTCATCCCAGATCGGGGCGGCCAGATGACAGAGGTAGAGGGCTATCGACGGGATCAGCTCTTGGGATTCGACTAGCAGCGTATATGCGCCTGGGTGCGCGTTGGAGAGAACACCAAAGAACATGATAATGCGGCTCTTGAGCTCATCTGCCTGTATTGCCATGAGAAAATTGGTCGAGGAATCCCTGCAAGGCGTACCTCGGGTCCTTGGCGGTCGGTGTCGGTTAGCAAAGAACATAAGAGTTCAACATTGACCCTTGTCGCCTCGCCTGTGGGATGTGTCAGCAACGAACGAGATAGGTTCCGTCCTGAAATCATGTTAGCTTGGAAGCTTGCAAAGACGGCATGAAACATACTTGTCGAGAGCCACAGGAGCACTTGCATGCTCGCGGTAAGGAACCATGGCGGATGATGGGGATGGAGCAATGCGGTGAACAAGGATGTGCTCGGGCACGCGCTTAGGCTGCATTGCCAGGTGAGCAATAGGTGTACGACCTGTTGCAGAAAACTTACCGATCTTCAAAGTCATCGGGGATCCACCGGACCAGTGCTTCGTAGAGCGATAGCGTTTCGTTTCCCAGCGAGCAAAGTTCAGAAGATTCGCTTCCGGTTGTGACATCGAGCTTCTGGAGTTGGTCTTCAATGATGTTGTGCAGTACCTCCAATAATTGTGGTGTCACTTCCTGGCCCGAAACACGTTGCGATAGCAGTAGTGTACAGATCGACGGCAACATATATACGAGGTTGGTAAGTAGGTTCAGAACAGCAATCAAGGGCGGGATCTGCAGAGACTAAGTGGACAACTAAACATGCAAAAGGGGAGCAAACCAAATTATTCATTGCTAGCAACGTGGTGATCTCACAAAGTGCACAGCAGATAGTCTCGGCTAAATGGTCAAAATCCACGTCGGGTTGAGCGGGAATGCCTCCGAGGGCATCGAATATTTGAATTAGTCGTGCACCATAGGATTGAACCTGACCCGTGTCTGACGGCGATACACACACGAGTAGCTGCAACGTCGGAAGCCGTGATCCCTGTAGCGTATGTGTCAACATGATGTCATGAAGCTGTTGAACATTAGCGCGAAAAAACCAACGAAGCGCGAAAACACCAACGACGAGGTTCCAGCTTGGAAGAGTGACTACAGTCACGTCTTCTTGGGAGGATGGTGTCATGGCTGGAGCCGCCTCATAACCCATGTGGACATTGTCATTTCCGCCATCAATGGGAGGGATGAAATCTTCCACGGGACCTCCGTCGTCTATTTGGCTACCAAACACGTCGGGTTGGGATTGCGGGAGGGGCAATCGACTGCCTGACCCTTGATGCAATGGAGTGATGATGGTCGGAATTACAGGGAACGTGTTCTAGGACAGACTTAGTTGTGTTCTATCATCACAGGCAATTGAACCCACGGAAAATGGGGTGGGCTCCTTTGTTTTGTGCACCACCATCGATTGCGAACGAGCAGGACCAGTTTGGAATCCCGATGGAAGCCTTGTCTCTGGTGCGGTGGGTTTCTTTTGCTTTTCAAAGTCTGATATCACACCAAAGCGGGGGAGGTGAGGTGTTTCTGGAACCTGTCTAGAAGGGCCAGCCAAATTCCATTGACTGGGCCCCTGTTCCGGCATTGGTTCTGCTACCTGTGAAAGGTTGTTGTGGGGTGAAAAGACTACGGGCGGTTTCCGCGAAGTCGTCTCCAACTCATGGCGCTGGAGAACATTCGATCAGTCGTCCATGGTGATACGCGTGTCTTACTTTGAAAGTTAACTCGGTCCTCAAGCGTTCCTTGTCTGCTTCGTATTGCTTCTGCAGTACAACTTGCTTTGCATCAGCCTCCTCCTTCGCGGCCTTGAGTTTTGTGACCTGCGCTAAGTGATCCTGGGCTATCTGCATGAGGCCAACGTCAATCTAGAGCGCCCCCGTATAAAACAATCCGTCATGTACCTTTTCCAGACGCTTTCTGAGGATAGTCACCTCTCCCTCCTTGCAAAACTTGGCCTCCATGGCAGACGCCATACTAACCTGGAATGCCTGGTTCTCTTTCCGAAGCTGCAAAAGGCGAGTTCGTGATCCACGAACGACCATCCTACACAGTACCATACCTCTTCAATCTGCCGAAGTAGCTGCTGAACGTGATTGTTCGGTGCCGTCGTCGTCGTCGTAGGCGAGACTCCATTGATGCGCTGGGGAGGACCTGACTGCGTCCGAGAAATCTCTTGTGATGAAGCGGGTGAATGAGCAACCCAGGAAGGACGTGCAGCGGAAGGCGGACGAGAAGAAACTTGACTTGGTCTCACCGGACCCGCCACGGAGGCACTGCGCGCGGGGGGCGCAGAACCTCGGGACACAGGGGCAGCCGTGGCGGGTCTGGTTCCAGGGCCTGTCTGGGAAACAACAGTTGGCGGCGGGGCGATTCCAGTGCGGCTAGGAGGAGCAGACGGACGCTTCTGCTTGTCCTGGAGGCCGTAGGTACCGTCCTGCCGAATGGAGACATACGGAAGGTCGTCCACGTCGTCCAAAGTGTCTGCGCGGCGTACTGTAGTGCCGATCGATCGAGGTCGCCATGAACCTGTCGTCTTCTGACGCTTGGTTGGAGGTCCAGGCCCAGTACTTTGTTGAGCAGCTTGAGTTTGACAGTTGGGGTGACGTCTGGATTTGGATTCTTCCTCCTCAAGGACAGCGAGAGTCTTGTCATCAAGCACGAAGTCGTCCACGAAGTAATCGTCGTCGGGATTACTCATAAAAACGCTCGTTCAACGGCCCAGGCGTTCGTGAGGCTTGGAAAGAAACCTCGAACCGGATTGTTCGAGATGAACGCGGTTCCGCGGTCGGAATTGAGTCTTCAGGCTCGATGCTGGGTCCGGAGGCCACTGCTGGTGATGGGATCCACGGGGTACGCGTCGTGGCGCACAGCCAAGCCAGGGTCAAAATGTAAGTGAGATCAATCATCGCTCGCCGATAATACTACTAGTGTCATGCCGCTTAGAGGACCATGTCCTCGTACTCGTTCACCCAAGGTTAAAGAACACATCGATCCTTGCGTTCCGCAGTGCCAGCGTAAAACGTCGAAGCCCCCTAGATGACTCGTTGAAAAGTGGTGTGCCATTCAGCCTCGCGGACTCGGGACCGTAAGCAAATCAAAAAACGTGCAATAGGATTGGTGTCTAGTAGTTCCGGGAAAACATGCAAGTCACGTAACGTGCTACGGTCATGGCTGCATTGCACATGGGCAGCTGTACGGATAGGCTGTGGTCGTCAAAGTACATAAGGTCGTTAACGTGGATGCTGAACCTGGAGTGGAGTGGACGCTGGAGCGAAGGATGTCCAGGACTCATCATAACCAAGTCGTGGTGACTAGGTGTGGGTGGGTCTGGACCGGAAGTGCGAGGCCGAGAGGTGGATGCGAAGGTCCGCAATGATCGCTGTCTAGCGAAAAGGCGAGACTGTGATCGCCGATTTATTGAGTGTGCCAAGTCATCGCTTGTTAGCCAACATAGCGAATTTTGATAGCACTGGTTCGGTTTCGGTTTTCCAATGCTGTCGCACGAGTCATCAAAAATCCTGATTACCAGAAGTCACAAGAAGATTACCTCTCAATTCTTCGGCTTCTTGGGTCTGTTCATAGTTCAAAACGAGACGTTTCAGCTCTTGCTGTTCCACTTTATCCTGAAGCTGTGCCGAACGAGTGTGTACCGCCAGAGCAGATTCTGAAGGGATGGGCAGATATCGCATCTAGCAAATAGAATTAGTCGAGATCCCGTAATAGCTGATTGATAGACCTGTTGTTTGTTTCCCTTCTTTGTGATCACGGTGAAGTTCATTACTGATGCGTCGTTAGCCGCGTCGCCTTCACCATCACCATCACCCTCGCTATCCTCCGCGCGCTTCTTTCTGGAACCGGGGGCCAGTACAGCAGCAGAGTCCCACCAAGCGGCCTTCTTATCGATTTTTCTCGTCTCGGCAGATGAATCGGTGATGATCTTCGCAAGTTCCTTTTCAAACTCTACGTCAGCTTCTTCGGAGGGACCAAGATATTCCTGCGCGGAGAGCACTACGACGGGGTCTGGCGAGGGAGCGCGCTCTTCGACCTATGGAATTATAAGTCTGACTATCTTTATGAGATCCGTGACATAACACTCACTGCAGACTCTTGGCCAGCTGTGTCTTCGTCGTCGTCCTCATCTTGTTGATGGCGTTCCTCATCGTCCTCACTATCATCACCGCTGTCCCCTTCAGTGGTCACTTTGATGCATGCTTAATCAAGACAGAAAGTGATCATGAGGTTACTCACGTCCAGCATTTTGCATGACGGTATTGAACATTTCATCAACTGCTAAAGCAGCATCCTCGATAGACTTGGGCATCGCTAACTTTGGTCGGATAGCCTGCATGGCGATGAGGTGGCAGCTATGGAATTTACAAACATTGATTTACCTCGAGTGAATCTGACAGCATGAAATCCACATCCATAGGCAGCTCTTCTTTACATAAAACGTAATACTGACGGGTCGGTGTTAGTATCTTGGCAAGTGGAGTAGCGGTGACATTTCACCTGGAAGAACACTAGAAAATTGTCGATTTTTCTTTTCTGACTGCCCCTGTCAAAGCACATGCCAACGGTGTCTAGCATCACGCAGACCAAGCGAATTCTGAAAAAGTCGTCTGGCATATCAAGCGCGCAAGGTTGGCGTGGCAACGGCTGTCCATCAGCTGGAAAGAAAGATGAGCTTAGAGGATGAAAGGTGAATGTATGCGAGACTGACGATGTCCAAATGTGACAAGAGACCATAATGTGTCAAACACCACGCTAGAGCCTACAAGGCGGTAGATGTACAATTCTCCGAGATACTTCATTGTTGCTATTCGATGCTGATTCGTGTTGTACATGTTCTGCTCCAGTCCTCGACGAATGTCCTCGAGCACTTGATCTACGACGGATATGGCGAAGGAAGGATGATAGCGCTGCAAGTCGTACGCCAGCATCGCGAGTAAACTGACGTTGCTGAACTTGATTTTCCACGGTTTCGTGAAAACCTTGTGCAAAGTGTGTTGTACAATCGGATCATCCCAGTCCAGTTTCCGGACGAGCTTGAGCACCTTATCGATGGTTTTCTTTGCGAGAACATCAAATATAACGTGGCGAATGAAAAGCTCGATCGGAGTTCGCTCCTTCTCCACGCGCGGGGCACGTTCTGGGGGATTACACTGGGGTGGACACTCAATAGTTGGATCCTAGACGAGCTCGGGAGTTCAAACCTGGTAGTAGGCATTTTCAAGCAGGAGGATCTGCCTCTGATCAAAGTGCTGCATGCTTTGTTTGCGCTTCATGAGCTCCAGCTACAAAACGATAAGCTGTCGATACCGCAACACACAACTCAGCCCGTACCATGGTAGCAAACCTTTCTCTGGTATCCTCGCTCCGCAAAAGAAAGCGACCACAGCCTTCGAGTAAAAGGGCCATGTTTTCTACGTTCGTGCCCGAGAAGTCGTCGAGACAGACTTTGAACATGTGCAATATCAAGTGAGATGGTACAACGCGGAATTTCGTCAAGTTTGATAGAAAGGTAACGTTCTGAGAGCAACGTCTTGAATGACAACTATCACCGAACGAAATGACATACTTTGATTCGTGTTTCGGCAAGTTCTTTAACGACGTTCTTCTTCCTCTGTAAATACCGGAACTCCTCATCTAACTTAGACGCTGGTCAGCCTTCCAAACTACAGTGTGCTGGATGGAAAGGCTCACAGAATCGACGAGTTCCGATCCTATGTCTGGCATGTACTTATTTAGGGTGGCAACCAACCTAGAGTAGTGAGGCAAGAGGTCGGTCCTGTTCTTTGGAACAGTAGTCAAAAACTGATCAATACTTATCAATCCGTTCACAAAAGAAGCGTCAAAGGAGGACCCACTTTGATGAGCCTCTTTCTAGCAGCCTTGGAATTGAGGAATGCGAATTCTATGGCAGCCTGGTCAATCAGCGCCCGATTTGTAGCGTCTGGAAGGCGAGTCAAGAGAGCTGTGAGAAGCTGTGAGGGACCTTGCGGTGCGAGTTGCGGAGACAGCGAAGGAGTCGAAGGTTTGGGGGACCCCGGTGTTGGCGTGACCGCGCTAGAGTGTTGTTGTATCATAGACGATTACTTTCAACATGTACGAAAAGGCTTGCCTGTCTTCGTCTTCGCTCAAACTGTCCAGTCCGTCCCCCGGATGTGCATTCCCATTAGTATGGATATCCCCATTGACTTTGAGACCCTCGAGCTCTTGCTCGAGCTTCTTTGCCTCCACTTCGGCTCTCTCCTTCTCGACTTTTTCTTTCTCCTCGTCGGTTGCCTTGTCGAGTCTTTCTTCCGATTCGATACCAAGGACGCTCTTGGGGACAAAATCTCTGAGGTCCTGAAGGTCCTCGAAAAACTTTCGTTCTTCCTCGTCTTCCCACTTGCCACCAGAAGTAGAAGTGTCCTCGGACTCATCCGCGAGTATTCCACCAGGATGAGACCCTATCTGAATCGAGTCTGATTTCTGCGAGGCAGTTGGCAGCGCAGGCATAGGAAGGTACAGAAGCTCAGAGAGACTAATGTCGTTATCAGCAATCAACAAGGTATCAGGGATCAGTCATACGTTTGGCAGCTTGCAAGGAGCTTTTCGTATCCCTTGGTCATCTTTTCATACGCTTGCTGCCGGTCCTCGAATATCTCTCCGGAACGAATGTATGCCTCGTGGTTGCGACGGTCCTGTTCTTGAAGGCGCTATAAATAGCTCAAGTTGGAGCATGACTGATGGGGAGTGGTGTGTGACGCGTACCTTGTGTTCAATGACGAGTTTTTTGGCCACATTCTCAAAATAGCCTTCACACATGCGTTTGAACCGGTCTCGTATGTCCTGTTCTACGAGTTCTTCCTCTTCGTTGAGCAGTGGAGGGAAGCTTCCTTCGGCTTCGCTCGCGATGGAGGAGAGTGTCCCAGGTTCCGAGTCGCCAGGTATCTGCTTGGTTTGTGCGGGCATCAATCCCAAGTACGGACGAGCGTACGATTTGAGAAATGTCGAAAGCAAAGGGAGAGAAGATAGAGTAGGATCGTTTGACAACTACGTTGGATGTCAGTCTAGACTGGCGTGAATGGGTAATAGGCCTTGCCAATTCTTTGACGACCTTCATCATCCACTCGCCGCCGCTTTTGGTCGGAGAATCCCTAATGACACCCACGAGGGCGAGTTCGGAGCAGACCCGAAGTATCGGTCGCTGGCGAGTGATCCTCGCCGCGTCCTCCTTCTCACGCTGGTCTGGAGGAAGAGCGGAGAGGGCTGCCTTCGATGGAGGTGCGATCACAGAAGCCAACATATCCACGAAAGTAGGGGAGAACGAAGTCGGGAATCGTCTATGGAGGGTGCATATGACCTGGAATACGTGAGCACGATGTCACTTATCCAGAGGGCCCAGGATCCCACACCTCCACCGCGGCCCAAACGTCTTTCTCCGTCCTGCATCGCGCGATACCATCGAGGGCGGCGGCGGCTATTTCGTCGATATATTTCTCGAGGGAGAGCGAGTCGATGTCCTTGATGACCTGGTCGCGGTTGTCTGAACCGATTGACTGGCGCATGCGCTTTATCAGCGCTGTGTGACGCTTGAGAGACGAATCGAGTTTGGAGGACTCTACGGTGGTGGTGAGAGATATGAGTTGGATTGTAGAGTCCTTGCAGACCTGGGGCGTCGAAGGAAAGGTTCAGTCTTTTGAGCTTCACGCGCCGTGAGCTACGAGCTTTCTCCTCTTCTATCTTGGGCAAAGCCGACGAATCCATCTCTGCGGTGGTGGCGATGGTGTGCGACAACTTGGAGGTGTTGGTGTGAGCGGCGATTAGGTGGTGGCTGCGCAAAGGTCTGTACGAATTTCCTCTTCAAGACGACCATTCGACGGACGAGTCACAACTAGCAAGTGCATGCTGGGTGCCTTACTTTGGTGCCTTGCTCGGCTGGTTTCACCCGCGTCCTGTGCAAATGAGAGCTACTACAGACTTGTTCAGGACGCTTTCCAACATTCTTGCGGTGTCGCCAATCATCTCCTTCATGCTCCGACAGCACGCCTCCTCGTCGCTTGTGTCGGAGTCGACGTCTATTTCATCTCCGAATGTTTTCTTTCTTCCAGATAGACGAAGGTTTACAGTTCCAGTTGCGCGGATCGCCCGCGGATCAAGCGAAACGAAGCTTATTCAGGTCTACCTACTTACGCGAGGAAGGACAGTTGTGATACATTCTGGAACCTCGAAGCATACGCTGCCCGACGGTAGCAGCAACGGGAGAAACAGTTCGTGACGTGCGCGTGAGAATGAGCGAAACATGCGCGCGTCGCAGTACAGGTTGGTCAGTTAGCCTTTAAAATATAAGGTTAAAGTACGTATACAACCGGGCGAGGTGATTCAGATGAAGCAGCATGGAATCGGGGTAAAAAGACGAGTGGTATAATCGGAGCCAAGTGAACGACATGCAACGGACGCTCCGGGCCAATAGTGACGCCAGCGGCTGCCTTTACTGCACGTTGCTATCATTAGTGGAATAATTGAACTTTCGTTGTCGTTCGTCAACCTGCGCGGCCGCGGGCGAACGACCGGTTCGTTGGTGAGAAGCCGTAGCATTCAAAAATGTCTTGGTGTACCCTGTCCCGCTGTTAATTCCAGGCACGAACAGCGCCCCGCGGTTGTAGGAGCTCCGTTCTTTTCTGCGCATGTGTGTAGGTTTCGGGAACTCCTCCGGCAGTCCTTGTTTCGGACCGGGATCGGAGAAGAATATCTTGGGACGCCACTCCTCACGCTCGTCCATGATGCACGAGTTCTTGAATTTTTCGACGAGTGCTTCTTTTCCCCTGTCAAGGTCGTCCCATTCTAGCAACGTCGGATAATTCAGGAGGCAAGAACCTACTGGTAGTTTGCGTAACTCATTTGCAATACTTTCTCACTGGAGTACATGTTCCTGTGGTGTCACGTCATGATATGTTCCAACGTCGATTTGGTCTGCGCCTTACCACTTTTCACCCAACGTCATCTTCGCGAATCGCAGGAGGTCCTCTACGCTGATGAAGTTGACGAATGCATATCCGACGTTGCATCCTGCCGAATAAGCAATCTCGGCGTCATGAAATCCGTGGTAGCGAGTATGCATTTCGTACCGTTCTGGAAGTCCATTCGCAGGTACAGGAAATCGATGCGCCGAGGGCAGATTTTATTGATGTACGCGATTAGCTCTTTATCTGTCATTTTGTTCGGGATATTCTTGATCATGACGGTCGTCCGCGTGTCGAGGCCCTGCTCGATCTTGCGAATGTCTAGCTGATTGTTCTCTGGAGGGGCCCGCGGAGAAGCCGGATACGTCGTGGGATACCCACGGTTGGAGGTAGAGCCGTATGCATGATGAGCCAGGGACGGAGACGGATGTGGCGGATAAGAATAGGGAACGGCCTGAGAGGCAGCGCTGTGGTAATAACCCGGGGAAGGTGTAAACCCAGGCCACTGCTCTGGAAGGATGCCTGGCGCGCCCCACGCGACCCATGTGCCTGTCGATACATCCCAGCATATGGAAGAGCACAAGGGCGCCATTGGGGACGGTGACGAGACCGGGTATTGCATGCCGTGAGAAACGGGCGAAGAGACCCAGGGGGGCTGTATAGGCATATCTGCTGGGTACCGATCGGGATGGGTGAAATAGTCATGCGCAAAGGGTGGCTGAGCTCCCGGACACGGTGGGGAGCACAGGTCGGTCGCGCCACCAGCCACCTGAGAGGCTTCAAGAGGAGAAACCTGTGAGCGATCAAAGGCAATGGAGTTCATGTTGGCGGTTCGCATGTAATCTGCCTCAGCCACCCTGTGGTGTGTGCGGGAACGAACAGCGTCAAACAACAGATTGTTTGATCCACGCCTACCAAATTGATCGAGAACAAAAGAGCCAGAGTGCTCGCGGAGATGGTCAACAGCGAATGATTGGTCCGTGATGGGCTTGATGTCGTCCACAGGGTGACGGGAGGCGGCTTTCTGGTGCTCAGAAATGGAAGACTTGTGGCTGTTTACAACTGAGCCTGCATCCAGGTCGCCCTCGTGTTCGCAAGGACTCGGGTAGTCGCAGGCTCCTGCGTCGTTCAAGAGGGGAAATGGAACGCCGTTTGGAGTCGTGATCGTTTGCGACTGCGATAAGTACGTGGAAGCCGTGGGTGTCTTCGGCTCCGCGGAATGTCCACCTCCGAGATGGCCTTCTAGGCTAACCGAATCTTCTTCTAAATCCCGTGGCCCACTAAATCCACCACGTAAGCCGTCTCGCTGGATGAGGCGGAGCCTCATGTTGTCGACTACCCGCCCATTCAGACTTTCCCATGCCAAGTCTCCCGCACGAATGTCATAGTACTCGACCATGAACAGCTGGTGAGCGTGCAAAATGGTCAGATGCAAGTTTATGCACACGCGAACGAAACGAGAGCCCCACATGACGGCAGCCGATAGACTATCGCTTATGCTGGCCGTGCGTCATTACACAACCAAAAGGGAGACGTACCTGATGACATTTCTCTTCGTCCTCTTTCAGGAGGCGGAACGACTTGAGG
>JBBPUA010000345.1:0-20535 GCA_038094355.1 Afroboletus lepidellus | reverse complement strand
CGGCCACCCCTCTTGGCAATGTCGATGAGGCTGCGAGTGCGGTAACCAAAGGGAAATCCAAGAATAAATCGAGCTTGCATCGTGCTGTTATGGAGAAACTCGAGGTACAAAAGGCGATGAACGATCTGGCAGGGACGCAGAGAGCTGGATGACACGACTCGCAGGGTGCTACCGATCATTCAACTTTATCCCTTGATGTCAGTCATCGACCCGTGCCGTGCCAACGGCCCTGAGAACATCACACTGGTCCAGTTCTACTACAAGGCCACAGTTTCGGTTCCGTCACTTCACAGAGCCTGTCATCAAGTCTTAGCGCGAATCACGACAGAACCGATTATCGCCGGCTTCCACGGACATCGCTTCCTCTTGAGTCAGTAATTAGGAATAAATCATCGTATTTTGCAGCGCCAGCAATGACAGTGGCGCGTGTACTTGGTGACCTCGCGTACTCGATAGGCTATATTGTTTCCCCTGCCTAGTCCATGCTATCTCCACGTTGTATCACTCGGCGTGCGAGCGTTGTGCCTGCCGCAGTGTCATGATGTCAACTACTGCGCGCACAGTCAACGGGGGTGGGGTACTGTCCCTAGGCCTGATCCTCTACTGGCACACCTCCGAACGTATACAATGCAACTTTGGTTTAGAAACTCAAAGAGCAATCGGGCTCGATATCTGGACGTTCAGATTGTTCACGGACGTCGGGCTGGTGCCGCTTCAAGTTCATGTGGTAGCAAAATATTCCCGGATGAATCGATGATCCAAGAGGCTGGCGCTTCGTGGTCGCCTCGACAAGCCGGCGACAGGACTGTAGTATAACAGTATAAGGCAGAGTTGCATGTTTCACGCTGGCAATGCCTCACCGTGACGTCATGCGGCGACTCCATTTGTCGTGAGTTTGACGGTACCATTTAAACCAGGACTACGCTGAGGTGAGAACATATACTCGTCTACTCGTCTACTCCTAGTCATTTTTCGCGATCTCTATAAAACAGAGGATGCATCATGCGCTCCAGATACAAGAAATCCTTACTAATATCTTTGGCCACGCTCACGATTACCAGCATCTCTCCGATCTTGCGTCTCTGGCTCGAACATGTCACGCATTCAAAGGCCCAGCTCTGGACGTCCTTTTGGAAGTTCTAGTTGACCTTTCCCCTCTCATGCGATGTCTTTCAGAAGTACCTGCCGATAAAACATCCTCAGAGGAGATGGTGAGATGCTCCTCGCTTTGCCTGATCATTCGTCTCTCTTTTTTTTTTTGCCATTTTGACATGTAGTGTTCGTCTGACGGATCGCTTTCTCAGACGGAGTGGAATAACCTTCTGAATTATACTTGTCGAATCCGGGATGTATGGCTCTTCAGAAATGATCTGGATGAGAAATTCTTCAAGAGGCTCTCAGACCTCCCTACCGCTGAGCCGCTCTTCCCGAACCTCCGTCGTCTGGAGTATGATTATACAACTCCGGCCATGATTCTATTTCGTACGCCTCTCCCATCTCTGACTTGCCTCAGCTTCGTTGGCGTCTACCGCGAAATTCATGCCGAACTTCGAGTCATTTCCTAAGCTCTGTCCAAGTATCGAGTCATTTGTTTTCGATGCGGATATGTTTGACGCTGAGTCGAGCAAGTGTACATCTAATTGTATCCGCCAATGGCGTCACCTCCTGCGGGTGATTTGCACCCATGTTGCCTTGGATATGGACACTCTTGTACATCTGTCCTGTCTGCCAGCATTGATGAAGCTCGCATTCTTTTCAAGCGCCACATTTCCGACTTCGGGTTCACTCATCACCTTCTCTTCCTTGTGCGACTTGTCACTAGGATACGACGACTTGGACTCGGGTCTGCGACCACTCTCTGGAATGCGATTCCCTGTTATCAAAGGGTTGACTATATACGTTTCCAGACTCCCCTCTAGGCTCCTCGTTGACCCGCATTCAGGAATCCACTGCTTGTCACGCTCTCGAATACCTCGAGTTGGTTCACTGCACTGAATCATCCACTGCACAGCAGGATCTCGTAGTCGATTGTGACCCCTCGCGGCCGTTCATGGCATTTGGAAATCTCCGTTCCCTGAAGCTCGAAGTCGAGGGGACCATCTCTCTGACGGATCATGGTCTGCTAGCATTGGCATCGGCATGGCCGAATTTGCATTCCATCTCCATAAATAAGGAGTGTGGCTGGGACTCTCCAGGGGGAATTTCATTGAATGGGCTGCTTCAGCTTCTGCAGACATGTCGGAAGCTCGACTGGGTCGCCCTCGCTCTCGACACGCGAGGTTATACCGGACCATCCTCGAATCTGCCGTCAACGAACCTCGGAATGACGCTGCATTGGGAGGGTTCCCTCGATGTTCTTGACTCGAAGATTGAAGCTGAAGCTGTGCCAGCAGTCACTTTTTTTACTGGTGCCTTATTTTGACTTCATGGTTCCTTCTAGGCGACGGAATGGTGGGAGGGGAAAATGGGGAGGTTTATAGGGACCGTTGGGAGAAGGATGTAGACAATCAGGTTACTGACATGGTCCACGGATGTCAAGAACACCTTCGCGTATGTAACAATTAGAACTAAACAACTTGAATAGTCAAGACATAACGAGGTTCGTCTCCCACTCGAAAAAAGACAGCCACGCCAAAGATCGCCGTCTGTATGTATCATGCTGCGTCAGACTCGAGTTACCCTGTGGTTTGCTCGCTTACGTGCAACGTTGATCCTCATCTCAACGACGCCGCCGGGATGAGGTGTTGATAAAAAAAGAATAAGTTTTCGAGGACGCACGCGGCCCACATGGATCCGTCTCTTTCCAGATCCAGAGTCGTTTGTGGTTGATCGGTTCGCGCGGCGATGTGCGAGAAAGCAGTCGCAGACCGAGGACATCCGTCCTCTTACTCGGAAAACATCTCGTCAGTCTCGCCCCTATGGTAGAGTCTCAGCCTCTTGGCCTTGCTGAACCATCTCGCAGCGCAAGGCAAGGTAGCTGGCACTTTATGAACCTAATGTATTGTTGGTCGCTTTGCTCCGTACGTTCAACTTTGTCCGGCGCCAATGATCATTCAGCTCTCTAGGGTCGGTCTGCAGCAACTCCACTGAGCTTCTTAGCAGCTTAGCCGATCTCCGCACGGACGCACACGGAGCCATCTGGGACCGAGCAATAACTGAACCACTTCCCAAGATTGGGTTTTATTGCCCATAGATATCTTCACGAATCCGCGACCGAATGGCGTATGCCTTGCCTCTTTCAATACACCCCCGCATTACATCCCTCGATACCACCGCTGTACCTTGAGTGTGCAGCGTCATAATTTCGTTATGCACAGATGTATATCAACAGAGAATACCTAGCGTCTGGGCACAGTTATGGATCTCGTCTCCTATTCTTCACAAAGTCTTTTCTTGTAGCATATACACAGCTGAACTGTGGGATCTTGGATCTAAACCATGACACCAAGTCGGGTTGGATATTTGGGCATCCATCCACCTTGAGTGACACGACGACCGCACACCTCTCCGCCGACCCAGCGGATTCAGAAGCATACGCGGTGCGCATTTTGACAAAGGCATACACGCTGGACGTTGTGAGGTCGGAACACTTGGAGACATCGACATGCTTCAGTGCAGGACACGGCAAACCGCGTAGCGGGTCGACAGTCCCAGGGGTAAGAAATGCGAACATGTCGTTCACGACTGCATGGAGAGAGTTGACTCGTAATGTCTCGAGGTTGGGTGTGGAGGCAAGGAGGGTTGACAGTGTGGATGGGCTCAGACTGCAGCTGCCAATATAGAGCTCGACGAGGGAAGGGCGAGGAGCGATATGGAGTAGAGGACCGTCCGCCGCCATAGCACTCAACATAGTAAAATGCGTGACCGACGGTACAGAGATGGCACGTAGGATATCTAAGGGATGTGTTAATGCCCGACATTCAACAACTTTGAGGTTGTCCATGGACGTGGGGCTAGCGTCATTGTCGAGGTCATTAATGCGTCCCATGATCCTGCAATTCAGGACAAGTTTCTCAAGTAATGGATTGGTAGAAAACACCAGCGCGGAAAATCCGAAAACGAGCCCTTCTATGTGTAGCTCCTTGAGTCGCTGGATGCGTGCTGGCCATTCGTCCAGCACACGAATGGAGCCACCTAAGCGAAGAATTCCGAGTTTCCAATTGGGGCCGGAGAGACAGCAAGATAATTGTTCGTGAGACGTGCAACCGGCCAATTCCAGTTCATCAAGTTTCGAGAAGACACGCGGGTGTGAGATATCGGAAAGCATACGATGCAATTCGATGAAGGCATTGCCGGGAATCCGAAGGCTCGATAAATCACCCCAGGACAGATCCTGAAGCTGAGCAAAAATGGAGAGTCTATCCAGTTCTGGTACGTCAACCGAAAGGCGAGTAATGCGGTTCTTGGCACGCTCCTTCCATAACTTGACCTTTCGCAAGGGGTGTTTCCCAGATAACACGAGCGTTTGCCATGCAGAAGGGGTATTAATGAGAATCCGTCGCCAGTGTCCACAGACGTGAGATAACTTGATGGCCCAAGTGTGATCCTCATCGACGAGTGTGGCGAAGATCTCTACGAGGGTTTCCACGGGCAACTTGCCTAATAGGTACGAAGTCAGCGCAACCCGCTTCTCAGCAGTTGCCTGTGCAGCGATGGCCTTCTCTCGCAGTTCCACCAGCAGTCTGCGTCGCTGAACATCCTCCGATCGTAGATAACTCAACGCATGGTCAACCATCTTGATGGAATGGCCATGTTTGCCGAGAAGATCGAAGAGACGCGCAGAACGGGCGTAACCCTGCCACCGGTCAGATGCGAGGTCAATGACGCGCTTTGAGTCGAGAAGAGCAGCCCTTATATCTCCGAGTTTTTCGTGGACTGCTGCACGTGAATCGAAAATGATGAAGTTGTTACTTTCGAGTTCGGCTGCCTGTCAGATAGGTTAGGAACAACGGCAGCGTCGTGAACGCCAGAGCCTGCCTGGTCCATATGAGCGAGTGCTTCCTTCAGGTCTCCACGCTTGAAACAAACAACGCCCTTGTCGAAAGTCGCCTTCCACGACATGGTTATGGAGTGGAATAACGAGCGTGCCTGATTGAGTCGCGTTTCCGCCGCACGTTTGTAAGATGTACTACCAACTCAATTAGCCGATTCAAGTTCGGTTCGATCTACACAGCAACTCAGATACCTTCCTTCCTCTCCCTGTCCAAGCAGGTTCAACCCAGTACTCGATGAATTTGCGCAGAGTAGAGGTATGTTAGTACACCCCACTGACGCGTCATCACACTTAATCATTGTCATTTGCACTCCGGTCTTTGTGTACTTTCAGGTCAACGATCTCATCAAACTTTCCACATGCAACCTCCATAACATCCCAGAGAACTATTGGATGAGGTATTGTGAGCTCCTCCACGACGTGGGCTGCGACACCACCTCTCCAACTAACAACCAGGGGAGTATGTAATACTCAGTTGGCCAGAATTGTCCTTTCTGGCTGAGGACGAGAATGGGAAGGTGGTGGGATATGTCTTGTCATCGATGTGCGTCCATTTTCCGTTGCCTGTGCGGGTCTTATTGGGCAGCAGAGAGCCCGACGAGAATGAACCCCAAGCGCAGCCCGTCGGTCAAATCAATTCATTGTCTGTCCTCAGGCCGTACAGAAGGCTCGGTCTTGCCCAAAGGCTAATGAATCTCAGCAGTACGTGCTCTTGTTTTATGCAAGTCATCTGTGGCCCAGGTTGACCCTGAGATTCTAGGGGAAGCGATGCTACGCGACGAAGTCACTATAGAATACATCCAGTTGCATGTCCGAAAGTCGAACAGGCCTGCACTATCCTTGTATAAGAAGCTTGGTTATATCTATCATCACACCTATCCAAAATATTGTAGGTCTTTTTTTTTGTCTGCAGGCTCGTTCATCTATGTTGCATACGTTGTGCAGATGCTGATGGTGAAGACGCGTTAATAATGCGGCTCCCGCTCCAATCTGTGAATCCAGAGCAGCCACAGAGGTCTGTATTACGTTCTGTCAGACGGTTATTTCTCACTCAAGGTGCATGGATGGTGTAGCTTGGACACCCAGAGACACAGAAGACGAACATGGCTCACGAATTTCTGGCATTTTCTACACGACAGACCACGTTTATTTGCAGACGCGACCATGTCTCTTCTTCGAAGGAGAAATTCACTTCCATGACCACTCCTTTAGGGACACTTTTGTTACTGTCACTAATACCACCCACACTGTCCTCATGGCACCAATAGAAAACTCGATCCAGCACTCTACTGTATACTTCTTGTGTATAATGTGTACAGTATACCGATTACACTATAAACAAGAGTATAGTCTGAAACCATCAGACGAGACAGTAACTTTCTGGAGCTAGTTGGTTCTTTCGAATCCCCTCGAAGTCTTGGAGGTAGCTCAACTGGAAAGACAGAACACGGAACTATGGAACTAGGACATGAACAGTAAACCCGGGTTTTTCGACTTGTTCTGTAGTGCGAACAGCGCTCACGGATAATCTACCCGACCCTCCTCGTTGTGTTCATTCATGAATCACCCCGTCTAGAATTATTATTGCCCAGAGCTGGAAGAGTAGGGCTTGCTTACACTGAATGGATTAGTACCGCATAATTAGTCACTGAGTGCTCATTGCAGAGAGCAAACATGGATGAATTCGTTCTCTCTCGTCACGAAGCTCCTCAGCGGCTCGGACACAAGTAAATTAACATTGGCGAGATCGATGGCGATGGAAGGGGGCGCACTAATTATGAAGTGTCATGAACGAGGGCGGCGAATACCTTTAGGAGTGTAAGACAATAGTTAGAGATTATAGAAGTTCTGCTCGTCCTTCATGTACATATAGATCAACGGCCCGTAAGAGGAAAGAGAGAAACTAGAAGTCAGACACCACCAGATGCGCGATTAAACTGGATGCGATGCATGAAGAATTCGAGAAACAGCTTGAAAAGTTCTCGCAATCAAAAATAGTCACGGCCCACATCAGCCTGATGTGGAAGGCAGTGTAATCAAGCACGTCCTTTCATGACTTGCAATGGGATGCAAATAGTTCCCGCCTAACTAGACTGCGAGTCATAAGAATGTTGATGACGACGATTCCTCCAGCCATTGGAGACCGGAGATTGCAACAGGAGTAAACGCGAGAAACCGAGTAGTTCGCCACGGATCTGGTCCAAATTTGTTGTAGCTCCAAATCGATGACATGCCCGGCCATGCTGACCTACACCAGGTGAGTCGAGTGGCTGAGACCCTCTCGATCTCCCCGCCGGGTTGGATGCGACATCATCCGGTAGAGAAAGAAGCTGAGAGGGCATGTGGGCCACGACCCGTTCTAGAAATTCGGCTGCACGAACGATCGGAGGGCAAGCTTGATATGGTAGAAAAATCAGATATCTTTAGCCAACGTCAGATGAACGTGAAGTCATCGTCAAGGTAACATGTGTCAGTTTAGCGCGGAGACCGATCATCTCCTGGTCCTTTGACCTGACCTAACCGTGCAAACCAAATAGATATGTTTTAGACGCGGACCGATTAGGATGGCCAACTGGCAGCGTCGCCAGTGCATTTTTGTAGCGAGAAATGACATCATTGAGATCCTCCACTGCCCAGAGCTGCTTGAACAGGTGGTAAAGATGATTCGCAAGGTTGATCAAAGAAAGGTCCTGAGTGACCAGATGACCGAAACGCCAACACATCTTGATCGAGAATTCGCGGAGTCTAGGTCTGTCATTGTTCCAAACCGCCCGTAGGGCTTGTAATAATGACCCGCGAGGTCGATCAAGAACTGGATCGATTCGAGTCGTCAAATAGCAAAGCATCAGTGCCTTCGGCAAAATCCATCATGGCGGTTGCGTCATAAGAGATAAACAAGGTTCATCGACGAGGCAAATCGAAGATGACGGCCCGTGGAGTAAAGCTGTAGTGCTTCATGGGCGGGGGCAATCTCGTCGTGGTCCCAGATTAAATGCAGCTGATAGTGTCGAACGGCTGAGGGCCGATATGGATCCAAACCATTCGTAAAGACATCCCAAACGAATTAAATTCGATAAGACATGTCGCTTGGGTAGGGTGTCACCGACCCTTTCGTGGTCTCTGAGAAGAGAGATGCACACTTTTGAAACCCATATAGGGCGGGGGTTGAAGCTGGCGATGACCTGGCAAAATTGGAACGTTGTACGCCAGGACCAAACAAGCGAGGCTCTATCGCATCCAGACGCTGGTGAGCTTGAAGACAAGATGTGAAAAGTGAGCTTGTGTACGCCCAGTATGCTGAGAAATATACCCAGCTTGGGGCCCCAAATCGATGTGAGCAAGTCAAAGCAAGAAGATGGAGGGCTGGACCGCGGCTGCGATAGTTACGCGAGACTGCGGACCTCGGATTCCCGTCCAACAGGCATTCAAGTTGTACGGGCTAGAAAGAGATAAAGACGCTGATACGATGCTCTGTGCCGATGCCAGTATAGATAGAGCAACAGACGGCCTGGCTAGAATGAGTGGTCTTGCCTTGTCCACTGATGACCGTTCGAGGTGTATTTGGATGACACCGTGAATGCAGCGCATTCACGGTGGCCCGGAAGTCTGGGTTCGTCCATAAGCAGCCGCTATTGTGTGACAAATGTAAGTGAGTTGCGGACATCGTTGACTCGGTGGTGGTACTCGACGGGATCGAATCGAGGCTTGTCTGGACATGATTTCCCTATCGGACTAGACTCAGAACCGTCTACATTTGTACCCTTGCGAGACCGACCTTAGTCCTCGGCCCAAGTCGACGCAGTGTGATGCATCGAGTTGACATCATCGCATCAAACATACGCGTGAGATTTCAGCGCTTGTCACATACCCCCATGAACATCCTTTCGCCCAAGATCATCTACGGAACAGCATGGTGAGCCACTCGCGACGCGTCCTCGTCTGGCACGTTACAAGCGTAGACGTAGGAAGGCAGAGCGTACAACCCACCTGGTAGTTAACGCGTTCCTGCAGGGATTTCGCGCCGTAGATTCAGGTGAGTCCATATGTGGCATGTACGAGACGCTTCAGGGGTCTTAAATAATACTTTTTCTTTAGCTTGTCAACCCAAACACTACAGGTGCATCGTTATCTGTCTGTTGGGAAGTAGTCTCTGAGGTTCAACGTTGCCCGCCTCTCGCAGGGAGGACCTCGTCGGCGAAGCACTCGATATCTTACAGAAAAAGCACGACATAAAACGTGACGAGATGTATATCCAGACAAAGTGCATGCTCGGTCTCCTTGAGCCTCTGGGACAAAGTCTAATCGCGTGTTTACATGTTTCATCCACCACAGGTTCACACCAATCGGGGGGCAAGACCTCAACAAGCCGATTCCCTATAACGTTAATGATGCCGTCAAAGACCAGGTTGCAACCTCTCTGCAAAGGTCCTTGCGCAACCTTCGGACACCTTATATCGACTCTTATCTCCTCCACTCTCCTTTGAGAACGGTACCGGCGACCTTGGAAGCTTGGCGCGCGCTTATGGCCGCTCAAGATGCGGGGACTGTACACAAGATTGGTGTCAGTAACGTGTACGATGTTCATATCCTCGCTGCCCTAGGAGAATTAAGGAAGGTGCAAGTCGTGCAAAATCGGTGGTATGAAGGGAATATGTGGGATCCCGACGTGTGGAGGTATTGCAAAAATCACGGAATCGAATATCAGTTGGTGCCCTCGACTCTCCGCCAGGGTCCGCGATTCACGATAGCCGCAGATCTTTCTGGACGCTTTCTGGGTCAACTAGTTTGCTTACACATCCAGCAGTTGCAACAATTGCGGGCAGATTGGACGTGACACCTGCTCAGATCATTTTCAAACTTGCTCAACTGAACAACATCGTACCATTAACGGGGACGACGAATGAATTGCATATGCAGCAAGACCTCGCTGCAGAAAGAATAGCATTCAGGGAAGATGTAGACAACGAACTGAGGAACATCACCGAGTACATTTGGGGAAGATGTGAGCGAAATAACTTTCGCGCATAACTTTTCGTTCGTGGTGTATTTAACCCGCCAAGCTTTACCCAGTCGCAGTCGGGGAGTTGTACGTTATAAGTGTATTAAGCTGCAGCAGTTAAATGTACAGTGCGGTATGCGAATCGTTCGTCCTATGCGCGAGACGCTGGATACCGTCGTCGAAGTTGTTCCATCGACCATGCTTGTATATTTGCCGAGTCTGTTGGTACTTTCGTAACTGCGCGTTCATCAGTCAAGAACCGCGCGTGCAAGCCTTCGACTTTGACCGCGAACCGAATGTCACGGACTGTCAGACCTGGAACTTTGATCGGTTTTGCGTCTGCGTCCGCGTCGGAAGAGTGCTGGTACGCTATATGTGTGTAGATGGAGACGTAAACACTGGCGTAGTCGACAGTGACGCGGGCGTGATGCTGATGGACCGTTAGCGTGAGCAACGCTCTACCATCAGTGTTCCACTCACGTTCTCCTCGTTTTGAACGTCTACAAGCCCATCGAAGAACTCGACCGCCGAGCGGAAATCCTTGAAGCTGAAAAGTTTGTTCAAAGAGAACACCTGGAAGTCGCCTGTGACGCCCCCGACGCGACCCACATGCCAGTGACACGACAGAAGAGGTCGCACGAGGGTATCGAGGTCGTCATAATCGAGGTGAAAAGTACGCTTTCGGCTTGGTATGCGGGCGACTTCGGGTAACTCGACGGCGACCTTTTGAATATCAGACGAGTCTTTGTGTTGGGTGAGCTGTGTAGAACAGGATTCAGTCCAGGAGGCAAGACCCACTTTTTGAGCCTGCAATCTGGGCACCCGAGAAACAGTTAAGTGGACGCCGACACGACCGAAGCACCACTGGCACCTTGACTCACCACGTCATCCAGCGTAGCCGTTCCTTGGCATGTGTCGTCCATGATATACGAAGAGGTAGAGGCCGACCGGTTGCTGGGTGTTTTTCGCGGAAAAGTGCGCCGTAATGAAGCCAACTTTGGCTTTACCGAGCTCACGAGGATAGCCGAACAGAGCCCGTGTCGACGAACGTGTTGAAGGCTTCCGAAAGCTAGTCTTAGCATTGGAACAAAGTGCCGGTGATGGTCCAAAAGGAATTCGTCATCTCAACTGAACTTCATCTCATATTACGACAATGAGGTAAGTAATTTCTTGGGAACTCTACTCAATGGATCACACAGGGGTGCACGTATATCTGGCGCTGTAGACTAGAGGCTTCTTGTCAAGTACAGATTAAGGGCCAGGGCTGAGCTTGGCGCACTTGGCTCCACACTCTAGTATACAAGTAAGCTCGGCCTCGGAAATAGTAAACTCGGGCAACGAATCGCTACTGGAGGGCTTACTTCGCCAACCATGGTAATCTGGACTGGCCTCGCCGTTATTGTCCGTCATTCCCACCCATCATTCCATCGAGACCCCTCCGTTGTGGAATCAAACCTACTATCCAAACTCATCAGCGCCGCAAACGAGAAAAACGGATAGAAATACTAGGAAGGGAAACTATTCCGTCCGTACGGCGTGAAGCATACCTAATTTCATCGTGAACGCCACGCTGCCAAGTCTTCATTTCATCTAGGTACAGCGGGCCCATCTTCGATACGGAGTTATCTGCAAGAGAGATAGTTGAAGATGCCGGTGCTATCGTGTCCGTGGTCAGCAGTGTATTGCCAATGATGAAACGATTAGATGCACACGACAGTCAACAGCAGGCTAAAAGGAATACACGGAGGGAAGAGACCATCGAGATAAACGGGAAATCACGGACTCACGGACTGGCGACGGCACATGGTGATGCATCACACCAAGACCATCTGTCAGATGGGCTATTCGATCAGAAGGGGGCTCTGCTAGAGGCCGCATTCATACCGTAGAAAAACCACATATGGGGGTAACTTATCAAGAGGCATGCCATGGTGTTCTTCGTAGATAAGTACCCTTTTATAGGCGGGCGGCGTTTTTAATCAACGAAGTTAGAGACCTTGGGATACGAGCAGTCGCTCAAGATATGGAACAACCATCTTGACCGGCGCACTAACACCCGCGATTCGTCATAAGCCAAAGGTAACAAGACGAAGAATGAATAATTTACCGGAACTGTGCCTGTGCGAGGAGTGGCGACAGAATGATGTTGTTGGTGCACCAGCTGCCCTTGGCGTATCACTCCAAGTCTACCCATTGAGCATGGACGATCCTCCAAGACGAGTAGTACCCTGCAAGAGATGTCGTTATTGCCATAGCGAGGCCGTACAGCTGCGGAACCGGGGTATCTTAAATTCGGGAAGGAGCTGGGAAGATGTCCAATAACCTCAGCCCCTTGATCCCTGAAGTGGAGGGCGACTGGCGGACTACGGAAGTGACACCACCGCAGCCAACGTTTTACAGTGGTACCTGCCGCCCAGGTCAGTACATTAGATCTAAGCCTGCAGGAAGCACACAACGCGTAGCCACGAGCGCTAGTTGCAATCAAACCAGTTCGCCTCATGGAGCAAGTGTAGATCAAGGTTATCTCGGGTGTTGCCGAATGCTCGACGTGGTCCTGAAATAAAATATATTCGTCTTTTCTGCACTACAAAGGGAGCTAGGGAATATGAGCAAGTTGCAATCGATCACGACAACATGTACAGTGCAGTAGCAAAGGTTGGTCACAGAAATGGCACAACATAATAATGATGCCAAACGATGCATGTTTGACTGACGGTCCCGCAAGCCGCCATGCGGCCGAGAGGCGAAAAGACCAAATTGAGAGGAAAAAGTCACGAGAAAGACGACCATAACAATTCATGCCTCTGAGAGGGTCATGTCTGCAGCTGAAATAGCTGAGATAGCGTTCTGGCCTGGAGACGATGCCATCCTGGCTTCGGGTACGTCTTGCGCATCTGTTGGTGCGCCATTGGTTATAGTTTCGGTTGGACCGCCGTTCTCAGTTAACTTGTTGGCACCTAGTATGGCGTGCCACTTGTCCACCAAGGCCTTCGCCCGTGCTCGGAACTTGAATTCCTCGTCGCGAGGCACCTTGTCCGGCGTTAATGCCGCGATGTGTCGCATAACCTTGCCGATTTTAGAAAACTGCCCGCGAAAACTGTGGTCAACGATGAAAATGCCCACACACAACGCCACAAAAACGCACTGAGAGGAAATTGATGAGATTTGGATGTTCATAGTGCTCTACTGTTGTGAATAATTGGTCCAGGGCCGGCATCTCCTGCGTATTTTGCGTCAGCGATGAGAATAATCCGCATTGCGCGGATGACTCACCTCATCTGATGGAGCACCCTTACTGCCCAACAACGCCTTTTGTAGTCTGTGTCGCCACTCTCTCACTTTGCGAGCTTCAGGATCTCCTTCCAAGTTGGCTGCAAAGAAGCTGTGGTCAATGCATGCAAAAAGATCAGTGTACAGTGCCGCACCATCGACTTCTTCCTCTTTCTCTCGTTTCGGCTTCTTGGAAGGAGGTGGAGCGGCTTTAGCGCTCGTCCCAGCATCTTCGTCAGCTTCGGCCTCCGCCTCTTGGTCACCATCATCCTCAGACTCGATCATCTCCTTTGATTTGACGCCATTTTTCTTCGATTTCCCCAAAGCTACCTTTTTCTCGGCTTTCGGCTTTGCCTTGGTCTTGGTCTTTGAAGAAGGCGCTTCAGCATCCCGCTTACGCTTCTTCGACTTGATAGGCTTCTTCGTTTCTTCATCTTCATTCTCAGTCTCGAGCTGGTCGACCGGCGCATTGTCTTCTTGTTCCGCGGCGGCCACCTCCAAATTCTCGAGCTCCTTTTCCCACTTTTCGGGATCGAGAGCGATCCTATACCCAGCCAAAAGGTCCGCATTTTTCTTGTGTGGCTCGTTGATGTATGCACGGATCTCGTGTTCCTTCAATCTTGATATATCCTTCGAGACAAGCCACGCGCTATGCAGAAAGAACGTTAGTTATCCTGATGACAAGCAAGGATGATGGAGACGCACAAGTCCCCAGCGGGGAAAAACTTGACACAATGGAACACTGTCTTCTTCCCGGCCGGTCGCTCCTTGGCGACAGCGGATGGAACACTGTCCGGGTTCACGACCTATAGGAGTGAAAACGATGAACGAGACCACAAAGGTAGGCAGCGGACGCGACATACCATGGCAGGCCAAGGAGGGTATCCGCGTATTTTACCTAGCACGATATCGCGTTCAGCATAGTTGGTCTCTGGTTCGTTTTTAGTTGCCTTTTTGCTCATCACGAGTTGGGGCGAGGAGAAAGAGAGTGTTGTAATGGAGGTTGCGCGACAGATAAAAGGAAAGGTTGAGGAGCACACCAACTTGGGTTCTGTTCGGCTATTTCCACTTGCAGCCAAACCCCCGTTTCGTTTGCCACGCGGGCCCGTGCGCCCACGTAAGAATCAACAAAATAAACGCGCGTGATATTGAAAAAAAAATACCATGGAGTACGGTACATCAAAATAACGCATCTTCTGCACTGCAGGGGTGCTCGTGGTAGATTTGCCGATTTATAACACCTGCAAAACAGAGGAAAGCGCCGACGGGAGCGCCGTCTCTGAGTCGGGCGCGTCGGATTATTCGGAGTGGCGTGGTTTGTTTGTTTCCGAATAAGGGGGTTACCGGCACAGCTTGATCGAATCCGCGAGTGACCTGCCGATGCCCAACCAGCTCTGCTCAGGCTGGCTTGACGAGGAGCCTCAGCCCAATGCTACGCAGCACAGATGCTACACGCACCTGCACATTGATCCGGGGTGCTGCACACTGCACCTCTGCCTCCGGCGATTGGGTGGACGCAAGAGCTGTGTTCCGTGCGCAACGAAGTGCGAAGGTTATATTAACGGCCAGGCGCAATGATCTTGGGGGCGTGTCCCAGACTACGGCAGAATGCTACGGCGTCAAAATAATCCGGACCAGGGGGTGAGTCGGCTAGAGAGGTGTGATAATGTAGAGCCATTGGAAGACTGGCAACGGCCGCGCTTTCTGCTGGGCCATTCTTCAGGGCAAGGTGTCCAGCTCGTAGGCCGTCTGTTTCCAGAGTTCGGATGCAGCGCAGGTGCAGCGAAGAAGGTCATGGCGGGAGGAGTGCAAGAAGTGTTGCTAGCCGGAGTTCCTGAAATTATAAAAAAATAATAATTCTCGAAAACGGCGCTGCCCATGGCACGTTTTGTAACTTGGACACATCTGGCCTTTGTCAATGTCTCCTCGACACCCTACGACGAGGAGAAATGACACTACTCCCAGCGTTGGCCAACATTATCCTAAATCGACCGTGACATCTTACCGAGCTGCACATGCATTTTCGGTGTCATCCACCTATCACGCGGGAAATCCTGCAATCGCTTCATGCTGAAATCAGCACGTATTGAGGCAATGTGACATATCCAACGCGTCAATCTTGCACGTCGCTAGAAGGTACGATGGTGGCTGAGATCAATATGAACTGTGGACGGTACACGCATTGGTGACAAGGATCTCTCCTGGTGTGGAAAGAGCGGTTGCCGTCCACGCCGCACTACACACGTCCGCCATCTGGCGGCAGCCAAATGAGCGCGATGTGTCGGCATTCCACAGGAGCGCGGATCACATCCTGCACGACTGCAATCGCATCTAGATATCAGGGCGAGCACTTCGGGCGGAGATGTCGTCGGAGATCGAAAGAATCCTTGTGAGCGACGTGACCTGTTGCATCGTCTGGCAACATGTTCGAGCCCATTCGCGGAGGAACTCGAGGCGGTCAAGCAGAATTCAAGTGGTCAGACGTTTCCGCAGACAAGGACAGAGAAGTGCGCACAACCACGCATCGTACTTTGCACCATGCTAAGTGACGTTCCAGCACTACCTCGGACACAGTATCAATGCGCCAACCGGGAGATGGCAAAAGAACAAGGACGTCCATTGGTATAGTCGAGATCAGAAAGCTACCGACGAAGAGAGAGCCGAAGAAATTCGCAGGATAAAGGAGGCGGAGGCAGAGGCTCTATCCGTTGCACTGTACGTGCATCGACTGATATTGCTGTGGTTTTACATAACCTTTCCAGGGGTTTCGGTCCAACCGGAGCCAATGCTACACAAGCCACAGCAGGATCGTCGACGGCGGCGAATGCTGCTGGTGCAGCTGCTCCAAGCACCGAAGATGATACAGCGCGTGAACTAGAGAAAGAAGATAGGCGCCGCAGAAAAGCTGACCGTAAGGAGGAAAAACGCGCACGCAAGGAAGCTCGCAGGGCAGTCCGTGGCGATGAAGGCGACAGGACGCGTCGTCGAGAAAGATCACGGTCTCCTTACCGGAAAAAGCTTGGCGACAAGGAGGACCATCATAGCCGGTCGCCTACCCGTGACCACGAGGACCGCCGTAATCGGCTAAGGGATTACGATGAAACTGAGAGGGAGAAGGAAAGGGAAAGGCATCGAAAGCTATGGGACATGAGCGGGGCGAGGCACGGAACTCGCTATCGAGACAGCTAGTGCGCCAGTCCTGTGCCTGCCTTGCACCAGGCAATTGTTTACTCGGTACTTGGCATCCATGTGTTTAGTCAGACGCCAGTGACGATCTTCGCAGATCTCATGGCAGGTGACAATGTGCCTCGTTCTGTGCAGGCGCGCACAACGCCCCGTGGGTTCATTTGTTCACGGTCGATACGCGCGATGTCATTATTTTGATGAGGGCAGCATTGCGTTCACCGTCACATGAGATGATGTCGGTGGCCCTTGCGTAGTTGACGATACCCCGCCTACAAGGAAGACCCTAGTTGACGTGACATCGGATAGGTTACACGAACTCTCGTCCGCGCGGAGTTGGGCTGTTGCGGCCTGTACTGTCTTGACATATTGATTCTATTAGGAAACCGATTTTAAGGAGCTTTTCACAGGTTCTACCTTTCCTCCCATTTTGGTCCTGTTCAATCCAAGAGGGTTTGCTCCACCTCGTGTTCAACACGAACTGTACTATCACATATGCGTGTCGCGGCACGGCCTCCCGAAACCTGTTGTGCGCTTCACAGCACTCCTGTGCCTGCACTTACTCTGACGCAACACCACCGGCGAACGTTTAGATTTTACCTCGGTTTCACGATCAATGCGTACGTCACCGTTGATGTGAGGGCTGACAATTAGTATCATCGCCAGATGCGGCGCACGACCAGGCTTACGAATTCTAGGGCGCGAGGCCGTTCCTTCTTTCGCCATCGTTGGCAACTTACATTTATCCCTGCGCGCCGGTATGAATGGCCGCAGCGTGGTTTTGAAACCGTTTTGGCCAAGGTTAGCTTCACCAGTGGCCATAACGGCAGTTTAATTCGCACCTCCCTGCACAGTATGCCTGCCACTGCATGGCATGTCGCTCACCTGTTCTGCCGAAAATGGATTAACAATGATAGCTCAGACGCTGAAATAGTCCGCACTCTCCTCGATGAGCGGTAGAGCACCCTCGTCTCATCAGCCATGTCTACCGTCTACGGCATGCCCTACCTCCTCGAAGACAAGACTGGACAACTGACGGGGTCCGATTTCGTCGACATGAACGATCGTCTTCGTTTGCGTTTGCGCTGCACAGCGCAGACGCCGACGCATACCGCGTACATGATCCACAACGCAACGCATGGGAACGATCCGTCAGACCCGCTGATCGCGCTCGCGTTTGGCCCGAATAATTCTCTTGGCACGATCACTGTTCGTTCAGGGGCTCCCGTTCTCATGGATCAATATCTTGCCAAGCTGTCGCCGTTGGGTAGGTGAGCGTCGGTCGCGCTCGCAGGCAAGTTCTAGCGCTGATGTTCATGTGTACACAGCAGCGTGACGAGGAAATTCGTCGGATCGGACGGACAAGAATATCGATGGAGCTGGCGCTCCACCAAAGGTCACGAGTGGACCGTGAGTCGCCCGACGGTTCTATTCAACGGCACGACTGACCGGAGTCATCATGCAGTGCACGAACCGAAGCCAGTACCTCGTGGCATTTTATTCGCTCAAGGTGGCAGGCGAACCGGACTATCACGGTTCGTCCGGGTGTATGTTGACCATCGATGAAGCGTATCCACACCTTGCGGCTGGTGCGTTGGCGTAGCCTGCTTGACGACCGGGTTTCCCGCTCATTCCACCGAAACAGAGATTCTTGCCTCGCTGACGATCATGCG
Organism: Afroboletus lepidellus; assembly: GCA_038094355.1. NCBI lineage: Eukaryota > Fungi > Basidiomycota > Agaricomycetes > Boletales > Boletaceae > Afroboletus > Afroboletus lepidellus. The sequence goes on along the minus strand of JBBPUA010000345.1, from coordinate 2,417 downwards.
ACATATCGCAGTGCACCGTTTGTAAATGAGAAAGGTTCGCGCCGACGCCCCGCAGTCTGATGTACTACACGTATCTCATTTGTAGCAAGCTCCGTCTGTATGATATTGTACTTTTTTTTTATTAGACTTCAGACGCGAATGTTTGAACCACCGCAGATCTCCAGAGGGTTGTGTCGTCGTTGGTTTCATCTCCATGCTGTCCCTTGGGAAGCCCGGCCGGAGATTAGCGGTGCGTCGTGCACATGAAGCAGATGGGAGCCCCAGCGTCTAGAAGTGCGTCCAACCCAACGTAGCTTGGCAAGCTGTCACGGGTTCCCCTCGTTTTTTCTATTTTATTCTTCTTTTCCCAACCGTCACCAGGCTGGATCTCACAGGATGGCCAACTCTATCGCACGCGGCCGAAGTTTCGGTTATACCCGGCGACGGAAGAGGTAGCGACGCTTTCCAGCCAACGAGGGGCAGCCAAAACGACGCGTCCCATCATGGTCCATTTGGAATGTGACGCTTGTGCGCTCGAGCACGCGTGCAGTTGCGACGTCCAAACGCCTGCTCAACGGTTCACCCTCGTCCGCGCGCGCACAAGGGGCCATGTAACGTGGGGAAATGAAGGGCGTGCACCGGATGCACACGACGACAAGTCGAGCGATCCCCGAGTCTCACCCCACCCACGATGGTCGGGGAGCCCGGTGATGGACACGGGCGCACGTCCGCTGCGCGCTGGCCATCACTCCCACCTCGGGGCTCTTCTCACGCGTGTCCTCGTCGGTCTCTTGGTCGAACCGAGCCCAGAGGGTGGAGTTTTTCCGTCCGCCCGGTCGAGACACGTTTGGGATCGACAGCAAACGGCCGTGCGTGATCTGATTCCACGTCAGCGACCGGGGGGGTGGTTAGCGCGGCAGACCGGGATCGATCTTTGTTTCGCTGCGTCGAACGTGATGATCGTTGTCGTCTTGTTGCATATCACCACCACCCTAGTTCCTTGATGCAAACACGCCCTTGTCGTATGCACGATCACACGCACGCGCTTCTTGAAACCTGGCAGGCCTGGCAACCCCCATCGCCGTAAATTGAAATCGGTCCAACGTGCACTGTTGGTGGGTTTTCCGGGCCAACGTGGAGGGCCTGACGCGCGTTGACGCCGCAGTGTCGACGCGCTCGAAAAGGGATCTCAAGGCGCCGGAACCCAAGGCCAAATTGATCATGTGTGCCCTTGTCCTTACACAATCTCGACAGGGCTGCCGGACTCTACGTCGTGTGGGCGCCGAGTTAGTTGGACAGCGATGAGAGTCGTCGTTCCTATTGGGCCAGCTGAGAATCAACGCGGCCCGTCAGGGACTTGTCGAACGATGGGAGTCCACGATTTATCATCCGATACACGATTCTCGAAAAAGGCTCCCGACCACGTCCGTTCCCGCGCCTGATGATCTTGCACGGGTCCGAACGCTGGACGATCGCACATCACACGACGCGAGGGCCCTATCAACTTCTCACATATGTCGCCATCCCCTCACTTTGGGTGAAATTGACAGGGCGGTGAGGCGTGTCTGACCAGGTTGCCGGGGCGTGGTTTAGTTTCTCGATGCGTGAGGTCTTGTTCCTTCCGGCCTTTCAAATCTGCCACGTCGTCTGTCGACCCGCGTTTCTGGGCGAAACATATCCCCGGCAGCAACAAATGGAACTGACTCGCCGGACAAAAAGAAACTGGATCGGAGTTGGCGGACGGGGTTGGGTTGACATGCTTATTCACGCGGCCCGGCTGAACAAGGTCCATGTCGAGGCATTGAGACGCGACACATGTCGGACGCGCAACGCGGAGGGAGACTCGTTTAAGGTTGTGGAGGCTGCGGGTTGGTTTGAAATTGGGAGAGGAAATTTCCGCAGGGGCAACGGGCCTGATATGGATGGAACTTGCATGTGGGAGTCATTTCCCGACGAATGGAGCGGCACAAGAGTGGAGGACAACATAAGTGGAAGGGGGCTACGCAACAGCCAGATCCGACGACAGAAACTGATGCCTGGTGGAGATAACACGAAGATACCGAAAAAGGAAGGGATGTGCTATACAAGGGAGAATGTATGGCGAGGTCCGGAAATGAACGTGATGGAGACAAGAGAACAAACGGTCAGTCGCGCCATGAAAGTGCCACGGCGCCTGCGTCACGTATAACGAAGTCCTCGGAACAATGGGGTGGCGTTTCTGAGTCGACGGGAAGCTTTGCATAGAATTCGAGACGGTTGCGCAGAGGTGGTGACGAAAGAGGACTCACATCCGTGGCCTGTTCACGGGGGGTCTGTTCTTGCCCCGGCGCCAACTCGGAACTTGTACCATTGGGATCGTCGCTGCGTTGTGAGCGGCCACGTGGGCCGAGGGCGGGACGGGCAGACGAGACGAGACGGACGTTGAGCACGGGCGCGGT
>JBBPUA010000344.1:0-20559 GCA_038094355.1 Afroboletus lepidellus | reverse complement strand
CACGAACGAGAGCATACTGCGCGCGACTCATTGCGCCTGACGAGACGAATGGAACATCCATGATAGCCAACTGTGGACAGTGCAATGAACCAGGGAAGGGTCGACTGGGAGGCTCGCAGCCGGCTTCAATGCTGAAATAGCGTGCCTCTGGCCCCGTGCTGTAGCCTGAGGTAGTCTAAGTAGAAGGGACCTTGAACTGATCAACAATAAGCGTGGGCTTGGGATCTCGACACAACACTATTATCACGACCACCACCATGTCCTCGTCACCAGACCAAGCAGCCGCAGCTGCAGCCCACTCATTCAACAAGATTCTGAATCAACACAAGTCGTCGAAATCAAGAAGGTCTGGAGACGCGGACGAAGGTCTGAAGAAGCTCAGACGCATGATTCTTGTCGAGGGCATTCCGTCCAAAATCGTTCGTTGTAACGCAGCCCATACACAAGCCGCCCGCTCAGTATGATCGCTTCTCCTACAGGATTCGAGCCTTCGTCCTCGGACATGGAAGATTCTCCTACGTGTCGATGACATTTCAGCTGAGACATTTCTACAATATGTTTCTCGTGGTCCATGCGAAGTGCGAGAGAAAATCAGGAATGATACTTTCAGGTAAAGTCACCGTTCATCACAATGACTTCCCGCTCAACTTTGTGCAGGACTCTAGCGACAGATCGTGGCTTCAAGGAGCGAGTCCGTGAGGATATGCTTGTTCGGCTGCTGGATGCTTTTGTATGGCGGAATCATGGTGCGCCCTTTGATCCCTTTCCTGAACCTACTGAACACAACCATCGCATTTCAGACCGCCAGGAAACACAGCAACTTGGTTTCACGTACGTTCAGGGAATGAATGTACTTGCTGCCCCGTTCCTATACACAATGCCCTCGGAACTGGAAGCGTTTTTCTGCTTCGCCAAGTTCATTGAAGAATCGTGTCCCCTTTACGTGCAGCCAACACTGGAAGGAGTGCACAGAGGTCTCAAGGTATGTTGGTCGCCATTGTGTCCTACGACGTTCAGTCGACTGGCACGCATCCACAGCTCCTAGACCGATGTCTAAAAATAGTAGATCCCGAGCTTTTTAGTTATCTTCGAATGAAGAACCTTTCCGCCGAAATCTACGCTTTCCCATGTTTGTTCTTCTTACTCATCTCTTCCAAATCCAGACCGACGAAGGTCGTCTTTTGCAGCTGTCCTCACCTTGTGCGCATGTACGCCTCCCCTTGACCAGGTCCTGATGCTATGGGACTTTCTCTTGGCTTTTGGTGTACACTTGAACGTATTGTGCGTTATTGCTCAATTGTTGCTCATTCGAGAGGAGGTCATGAGTTCCCCGAGGTTTGATCACTATTAATGCGTACGGCACTGTGCTCATATCACACCCCTCAGTCCTATGCGCCTCTTACGAACATTCCCTCCCCTCGAAGCTGTTCCAGTTATTGGGATAGCGGTCACGCTTGTACGGGATCTGCCTGCAGAACTCTATGATGAACTTGTTCGGCATCCATACGACATTCAAGATCTCTAAGGCTTCTATACTATCGCCTTTATCGATGTTCGCCACGTTGGTCGCTGGCGTCCAACAGGCCCATTATACTAATTGTGTAGCATACCAACATCAGGTTTTGTGTTAGACATGTTGTATGTAGTCTTCCTTTCCCTTCCATGTTGCTCATTTTCCCCTTGCGATTCCGCGAGCCCTTCCATGCATCACCTTACTCTGCCTAGCCAGTGTCATTACTCCTACTTCAAATCATCCCTCATGTTACACAGGCCTGTCTTTATATATGGAACGTATGTATTCATGATCTAACGCTTCGATGTGAATGAGGCTGAGGCGAGTACAATCGGTTGCCACAGTTTGTATTAACACCGATGACCAATATCACACCTGATGACAGGTCATCATGACGGGCTGGGCATGTCTTATCACCTCGTTTTGTACACCTCTACTCATTATGCTTGCTTGCTGACTGGCCACCGAGCTTCCAGCATCCTCGGGTGCATTCTCCTGCTTCTGGCGAAGAGGCAAAACTCGTAGTTTGCAATACATCATACACTACAACAGCGACATGAGTGGTATATCTCCCAAACAGACTCAGACACTCCCAATTCCGCTGCCATACACATCCGAGACGTCCAAGTTAATGCCCCACAAGCGCTCGGTCAATAATTGCAAGAGTACCTCCTTCCCTGGCGTGTCAACGATACAAGCGACTTTCTTCGATCCACCAGGGCTGCCATCATGCACTGTTGGGTGTCCCGCCTTGCGGAGTCCGTCGTTCTCCATTTCGACTTGAGCAGGGGCAGCGATAGACTCCAGCAAACCGTGGCACTGACGAGACTGCTCTGACACCTTATGAACTTTAGATCGGTTGGCACCAGCATATCCCGCCTGGTCTGCCCTCCGGTCTACGACCAACATCCCACGCGTGATTTCACCCTCCCTGAGATAGCGCATCAACCCCTGTTCGACTCGCTTCGACGTGATCTCGTACCTTTCGATGTCAAACTTACGTTTGACGGCAGCCCAACCGGGCGATAGCCCTGGCATAGCATTCTCCTTGACGACAGCCTCCGGAGGGTTTTCAATGGCACACCAAACGGCAACCACGTCGTGAAGCTCTAGAGCATCCTTGCCAAACGAGACCATGATTTCTCGCGCGCGTTCCAGGAATGAGCTTGTAAAATGGACCAAGGGTGGTTTGGTTGAACTGATCGAAGGTCGCCGGGTGGAATGGAGAGTAGGATCAACATGCTGGACGTAGAATGGGAATGGAAGCTCGTGCGGGGTCGTAACGTCCAGCGTGGCTAGGAGGACACGTTCTAGTGGGAGACCACTTCCCGGCGTGATGGGACAGAGTAATTCCTTTGCCGCGAACGGGTCGGCAAAAAAATTGACTATATGCATCAGATGAGACGCATCCTGAAGTCCGTGAAGGGACAATCTCTTACACTCTGCAACAGGTGTCGTGTTTCCTGGGACGTCCAAGGCACCACCCATCATGATAACTCGGCCGATTCGCGTTTTTATGATTTGATGGTGCTCGCGGTTAAGAATGGCGAGGTTTGTCGGAGGGCCAATTACAATGTATGTGATACTTTTCTCCGGGCGTGACTGAAGAAAGTCTAAGACGACATCGACTGCCGATCTTGTCGTCGGCATAAAGCTAGATTTGAAGTCATCGAGCTTATCAGGAAGGGAAATGCTGAGGTCGGGATGGCGTTCGATGACGTTACTTAAGCCATCTCTGTAGGACACTGAGAGACCTTACACAATGCCTGCGAGGTCAGCAACTCACTTTCCGTGAAAATATTGAGCGAAATGCAGACCGCCCTGAAGCGGGCCGTGGGGGCCTGAGGCAAGGATTGGTGGGACAACCGGGGTATAATTTGGAAACCTATCCTTATCCTCGGGGTGTGCTACGATGTGACGACCAATAGCCTGATACAGCTTACAGACGTTTGCGCTATTGGCGGATTATGAACTTGAGGAAACGTTCAACAAACAGTAGAATGACCCACTATGCGGCATGGGTATCGGTATTGCCTACATGTTTCTGGTTGGTTGCGATTCATTCATTTGTGGGTCACGCACCAAACGACACTACAATAGCAAGGATTTCGAGCTCGGGAGAGGCAAGTGCAAAAAGGCTGAACAACTAAATCTCAGGGAACCGTAAACTTCATGATGAATAAAATCCGAACATGGCGAGAACATCGTCCACACCGGGGTCTGTGTCGACTTCATCCAAGTCAATGACATGCACGAAATAGTCGTCAGTCGGTGCTCACTGATGACTGGCGTCCTCTGTCGATTCAACGACGGCATACCCTCGAGTTATTCAGTGAAGAGTGACAGGTTACTACGAGGACGGGAAGAGTCGAGTTGTGGTGCTGATACAACCCATCTCACTGAAAAGACTGAACCACCTCCTAAAACGGGTAATCAATGAATCAGAATGCGGTTAGGTACAGGTACCCGTCGGACGATGTTCCTGACGTCAGGAGAGCGGCATCTTCAAGTTGCGTTGCATTTCCCGACCTACCCGAGGACCAGTGAGGGCTCTGATTTCCCTTGTACGGCAGGACCGTGCCAGTTTGGCGGCAGAATAGTGCTCAAGAAAGGCCGATGCCGGCCAGTACGAAGTATTATGAATTGCGCATTAGTACACGATGACACGACTAGCGTAACTAACAACTGTGGCGCAAGTGGTCAGCGAAAGCTGAATACGTTCAGAGCAGTTACAAAGAGGGAATCAGAGATCTTGGTGGAAAACTGTCTCATCGGGCGAACCCTCCGAAGTAGCAAATATTGAAGAATAACATCATAAAGAGATGTCACAGAGGAGCCACTCACGGGAAGATGCATGACAGTTGGAAGTGACATTGAAATGACATGGAACTCCGACGCGTTAAAAGAGCGGAGGGCGGGAATAGCCGATAGACTATGCAGTTGTGTCACGGTGGCTGTCACGTCACAGGGGTGTGTGTGTTCGCGACGTCGACTGGCCGCGACTCTAACAACGATGGCGGAATCACTGCGTTTCCTTGGCTCGCTGTCCGGCCACAAGGGCTGGATCACAGCCATTGCGACCTCCTCAGAGAACCCGGACATGATCCTGACTGCCTCTCGCGGTATTTACATTCTTCACATGCCCCGTCATTGGTTTTGATGGTCTATATCGCACACAGACAAGACCGTCATCGTCTGGCAATTGACTCGCGATGGAGTTTCTTACGGTTATCCAAAACGTGTTCTCCATGGACACAACCACTTCGTATCTGATATCGTTATCTCCTCCGATGGCCAGTTTGCCCTTTCCGCATCTTGGGATCATACTCTTCGTCTCTGGGACCTCAACACCGGCCAAACTACCCGTCGATTCGTTGGCCACAGCTCTGACGTTCTCTCTGTCAGCTTCAGCGCTGATAACAGGCAAATCGTCTCCGGCTCCCGTGATAGGACTATCAAGCTCTGGAATACCCTCGGAGAGTGTAAATATGATATCAAGGACGACGGCCATACGGAGTGGTACGCGACTTCTATTACTTCCTCTCGCGTCCCCCTGACCTTGTTTGTAGGGTATCTTGCGTGCGGTTTAGCCCCAACGTCATGAACCCAGTCATTGTATCGTGCGGTTGGGACAAAGTGGTCAAGGTAGTGTCCTCAGCTTACGGACTTGCACCGTGGATCTTTATTTGTGCATCAGGTCTGGGAGCTCTCCAAGTTCAAGCTGAAGACCAATCACTACGGCCACACGGGTTACATCAACACCATTTCCGTCTCCCCAGATGGTTCATTGGCTGCATCGGGCGGCAAGGATGGTATCACCATGCTTTGGGACCTGAATGAGGGCAAACACCTCTACTCCCTTGAGGCGGGTGACATTGTCAACGCTCTCGTCTTCTCTCCCAACCGTTACTGGTTATGCGCTGCCACCGCCAGCTGTGTTAAGATCTTTGACCTTGAGAGCAAGTACGTAGCTTGCCTCTTGCCTGGTGTTCTGTTCTGTGTAAACTTATGCATGGTAGATCGATCGTCGACGAGCTCAAGCCTGAATTCGTCGACGTTGGTGAGAAGTCGCGCGAGCCCGAATGTGTATCGATCGCATGGTCCGCTGATGGCCAGACATTGTTCGGAGGCTTCACTGATAACCTCGTCCGTGTCTGGACTGTCACGCCTTAAAATTCCCTGTGGGAAATTATGCGCGGAGGATGGCCGAGGTATCGCTGTTGTATTGTTCTTTATGTTGGCAGCCTGAGCATATCAATCCATTACGATCTCATCCTTGCACATGGGCCAGCCAAAAGGCAATCCGAATATGATGTACATCACTCGCTCTCTGCCTCCAATATGTTGCGCCTCCGTTCGTTGAAGTCCCAGCGATCAAGGCCTCCGAAATCGATCCTGATAGCACCGGATGATAGGTTGACCTGAAGTTCGCAGATGTGTGATACTCGCGCCCGCCAGCTATCACCTCTTCGGCTTGGATGAGTTTTGCGAGATCAAAGCTAGCGTGGACTTACGTTGCTGTACCATACATGTCTCCGCTTTGGCTAACAACGCGCACGCACTGGTCCGTGTTTGACTTGGTGTCATATATCCAAATATTTTTACCTCGATAGACTTCCTGCAAGCCGCGGTAGTCCACGAGTCTGTTCGGTGGATCGATACGTTTCGCGCCCTTTGGCGGTGTCGGGGACGGACGGGCATGTACATCGTTAAATAGGCGTAAAGCGGTCAAGTTGGAGATGTTCGTTAGGAGCTCGCGCTCTTGCAGAGGAGGATTTATTATGTGGAAGATCCCTGCATCGTCGTCACTGTCGTCTTCATCGTCATCGCCGCCATCGTCATCGGCTTGCTTCGAGGCGTTCTCGTCCAACTCGGTGTCTCCAGGGACAAGGTCTTTTTCGCTGTCTCGAAGACGATCACAGAACGCCGCCCAGGAATCTTCATCGGAGAAGTCGGTGCGAACAACGAGACCCAACGCAAGCACGTCGCGAGAAACTCCATCCAACGGGTCGTGATCGCTGTCGAATTCTGTGGTGGGCGTCGGCTCTGGCAAGCCATCCTGAGAATCGAACAGATCGACGCGGGTCTGGGAGACATTTGACGGTATGCTCACATGTTGTGGGGCCATACCTGGCACGCCACCTGACCTCACTGCGGCCCAGAATCGCTGCGCTACCCTTAACTTCCATTTCCTCCGTCCCTCGCCTGGGTAAACTCGCTTTATATCGGCGTAGTCTCGCTGACCCGAGCGTGTGAGTACACCAACAACGGTCTGATGAAAACTTCTCAACTCACGACGATGTATGGAGTGAGAGGTGACGACATCCACGAATTTGGTGCCCACAAGGATGAAACGAGATGAAACCCGAGAACCCCGTCCAGCGGCATTCTAACCCCACACCCGCCAATGGCAGCCAAGATCGAATCATCAAACGAGATCGTGCAACGTTTTTCGCTAATGCTTCAAGTTGCTAATACGTGCTCGGTGGCACTACAAGAACTAGACCTGCCTCTGGGCAACCACGCAAATTATGTCGACCCGCGTTGGGTCCAGAGACTCCACGGGGAGCCACTGACGTGGAACGGACCGAGGCAATCCGGAAGTAGGCAGTTGACTTGCCCGCATGACCATCTCGCCACCAGTAATCTCAAGCCAAGTGCCCCAAACCATAGTCCAATTGTATCTCACCTGCCTGTTCCAGGGACCCCACCCCACCTTATGTCCACCATGTTTTACGTCACGCGCGCGGGTATCGGACAAGTAGAGCCATGAGCCACCTCTCATGTGCACTTCGTCCGCCCCGTCGGAACCGGAATTATAGCCTAACGATATAAGCAACGGAACTGCGCTGTTCCCGCATCTTGCTCTTGGATCCCTTTTTCCTGATCTGTTCGAACCCTTGCGCAAGAAATGCCACCTCCCAACGGCACGACCGGTGTGTTCGATTCTTTATTGCTCAGGGTCGGTTTCCCATCTTTGGTGTTGCCGTTTAGGATCACAGCTCAGCCAACGACAATGGGCGTTCGCGTTCGCGCTCGTGACGACACTCTTCTTTACTTGTGAGCCGTGTTGATAAGCTCTGGAGCCAAGAAATTCACGAACTCGACAGGGGGATTTGCTTATGGTGTGAGCGCTACGCTCACTCGGAAGCCAGACACCGATAGTTCTCGCTAGCTCCTTGATGTGCTCAATGCTCACTTTCAGACCGTGTTCGGTATATCGAAGCTGCAGAGCGCTCTGCTTCAGCTGGCTTATTTCGTGAGTCGACGGACATTGGGAGTACGGAATCTGAGTTTCGCTGCACCAATTCTCGTCAGGGTGCATATTTTGTGTGGGCACCTTTCGCAGGTTACTTTGTAAGTCCTCTTAATAAGCGCTGGATGGCGTTGACCCCCGAATAGATGCAACGAGTAGGATACAAGGTAACTTGAGCCAAGAGAAATGGGTTTCTGCCATTGATCACACGCTTAGAAAGGCATTCATCTTGGGTTGACTCTGTATTCGCTTGGGGCTATATTCTTTTGGCCATCTGCCAAGTTCAAGAAATATGGTGGATTTGTTGGAAGCACGTTTGTCATCGGTACGGGATTATACGCGGACGCCTTCTGAACGGGTCATGATTGTTATGCCCTAGGCTGTGGCCTGTCTACCCTCGAGGTCGCGGCAAATTCCTACATCTCGGTTTTGGGAACCCCCCAATATGCCGCCGCTCGTCTCAATTTCAGTCAGGGTTTCCAAGGAGTGGCTAGTTTTTCTGGACCTCTCATTGCTGCGCGATGGTTCTTTACGGGTGAAAATGCCACCAGCCTCGGTACAGTTCAGTGGTACGCTCCAGATATTCCTCTCCATGCCACTGGAAAGCTGATCCGTAACCTTAGGGTCTACCTCGCTGTCGCAGGGCTTGGTGTCGTTCTCAATCTTTTGTTCTTGTGCGTCGACCCTGTCGTTCTCCTTGCGCGACTTGATGTCTTTCAGCTTCGCAACGCTGCCCGAAATAACCGAGGATGCCCTCGTCGAGGAGATGCAAGAAGCAGGACTGGGCAACGAACAAGATTCATTCTGGAAACAGTATCGCTGTATATTCGCTTTCGTCGCACAGACCGCCTACGTGTAAGTCAGCAGGTCCTTTGGTGCTCGTCCCTGACACGGCATCAGCGGAGCCCAAGTCGGCGTCGCTGCCTTTGCCGTCAACTTTTTCGTCGACCAAGGTGTCGGTATCGTGCCGGCCAGAGCAAGTCAGTTGTTTTCGTTCTGCCAGATCACGTTCACCGTCGGACGGCAAGTTTCTTTTCCGATCCGCGGCAGCATCAGAGCATGATGACAGTCTCTAGATTCGTCAGCGTGGTGATTTTGAACTTTGTCGATCCAGCTCTCTTGCTTGCAGTCTATGGCTTTTGCTGTTCCTTGTTCTGTCTCTTGGCTTCACAACTGCCTGGTTATGGCGGCGTCGGGTCCTTGTTCGTCCTCTTCTTCTTCGAATCCATCTGTTATCCGTGTATCTTCACGCTCGGCACCAAAAACCTTGGTAAATACACGAAGAGAGGATCGGGCCTGATCGTCATGGTGAGTCCATCTCGAGTACTCGTCTGCTAGCTTACGGCCTTGACATCAGGGCGTTGGAGGTGGGGCCTGGTACCCGTCTGCGCAGGGCGCGCTGGCCGACCTGGCATACACACGCCGGTCGTATCTCGTCCCGATGTCAGGCTACATTGCAATGACGCTGTATGCTATGTAAGTGCCACAATCTCTGGGATGCCTGCCACTGATAGCTCCTTCCAGTGGTCTCGTGGTGGACCAGGCGAGAAAGACTGGATTCACGATCAGGAATAGAGATGAATTGTCGGATAGGAGAGCGGTGCTGGAAAATAGTGTCGTGGCTGACGATGACGCTGCTTCCCCAGAAACTTCAAAAGAGAAATGGGCGGCATAAGCTCCGGAAGGAGGTATGAGCACGGGCGGCTATGTAGCTCATTCCCGTTCCGAGGAATCAACGGCGGATTGATGACACCTATACCAATTAAATTCCAACAAATCTCTATTAGACGTCCGCGTCAGCTACGTAGCCATAAATGAACATGAATTGGCAAGTCCGATTAGACAGCGGAGGTTCTTGAGCCCGCTAAGCGATCTACGACCTACGATGACATCGTCACCCGTCGGTTCAAGAGAAATAATCCGAGCCACTCACCGGTCGTATATAAGGTAGCGAGAGGAAAGTGCCGACAAACGGAAGCTGTCGCAGGAACGTCAGGACAACGGGGAAGAAGTCGCTGGATCAAAAGACGTGTGAGAGACGCGCGCAAGACCGTTTCCTGCGAGCAGGGCTCACCCAAAGAGATTCAAGAATCCAAAGGTCTCTACGAGCATCCCAATGAACGGGTATTTGAGAAAGACGAGCAGGACGCCACCGAGGAAGCATATCGTGCCGCGGAGTTTTTGCTTGCGCGCGAAGAAGTAAAACGTCTTTTGGGGTCCGATGATGAGCGTGATGCCGGAGAGGAAGAGCAGCTGGAGTGGTGGGTGAAAGGTGAGTAGTGGCCCGGACAGGGTCGACGCGAGGGCACACTGACATTTCCTAGCGCAAGCAAGGCGGCATCGAAGAAGAGCATAACACCCAAGAACATGAACAGCGTCCCAAACGTCGTGAGCGCGACACCGATCTCTGCGCACGGAAAATGTCAATCAAACAAATAGACAAACAAGTTGAACAGATACCAACTCTGCGCGTCAGAGAGCCACATTGTGAATGTTTTTTGACGGTGGTCCAAGGGCAAGCGGTGGACACGTCGCGTGCGCAAGTTTGATGACACGTCACCGCCACCGCATTACAGCCGTCGCTCGCCATTGCGATAGACGATTGTTCGTGTCACCAGGACCATTACAAGTAGGAGCACATGTACGGTATCATCCCTGTGTTAATTTAGTGAAACAACAGTCCATTGGTAAGTAATGCAATAGGAAGTATAGAACATGAATAAATGAAGCTTCGAGACCGCCCAATGTTTGTCAACGGGTATCGAGAACATGTTGAATCCATGAAGCCTTTGCCTAGTAAGCCTTTACCACAACACCTTCCCGCTTCTGCAATTCTCTCCCAGTAATGACCCTATCATATGACTCTTTCAATGGGCTTCTACGCGCAAGAATAGACATATGGGCGCTCAGATAGGGAGGTGGCAGCAGCGGATGGACTGCCTCAAGGCCGGCAGAGAGGTTGGCCGGGGGGAAGTGGGCAGTGTATTGCGGGGTGGATGGGCGTGTCGTGGGAAGGTGTGCCAGTGAAGAAAGCGCCTGTACAGACGACGAAGAGGTAGAAGATATCGAGGAGAGGGTGCGATGGCGATCGTGTGCTCTCCCGAGAAAATGGGATTGGATCTGTGGTTGACTGGGGAGCGTCACCACCGAATGCGCAGAAGAAACCGAGGTTCGACGATTGGGCGCAGGCTCAGCGCAGGTCGTCTTCACACTCGATGGGGAAGTGGATAACTGCTCATGATCGCGACCTGGGGACGACACAGGAGATGCCTCCGAAGTGTCCGTCAGCGGGGCGAGTGGGACCACCTTGGGTGTCATAGGCACACCCTGACCAAATGATTGACCTCGGATCAGAGGGTGGGGACGCAAGGGCACATCCGATCTGCTGGCGGTGGAATGCGTGGAAGGAGGACGTGTCATGGATAGGCGTTTATGATGGGTCCGATGGATGGGGGAGGTATTCGCTGAGCGTGTCCCCATGACGCGTGATTCAGTCGAGGGAAGAGGAGCTAGTTGCGGTGGCGCAGCCTGCGCCGCACGTGTGGCTGACTTGATGGGCGCCTCTGGGGCACGGATGGTAGGCACGCGAGACAGGGACTGAGGTTGCGCGCGCGGCGTATCGGGACGGAAAAAGTCATCGATGGCTGGGCCGGTGGGTATGGCCGTGCGCGGGTCGACCGGTGTCTGGCCACTACCCGAGCCGTTGCTGTTCGGCGTCGCGACACCGCTTTCGCTGGATACCCATTCGTCGTCGTCATCCGCGACAGGGCTGGCAAGAGTAAAGCCAGCTTTGGCCTTTCCACCCTGCTGACGTTGGGTCTGCGGTGCATAGCGATGCGCTTGCAAGTGTTCTACCCGCGCCGTGCTGTTCACCCGTCGAAGGGGTGACGTATTTCGTGAATGTGACTGAGGAAAAAAAAAATCAGACAGGGAAAAGGACGACAAAGTGAGCATACCTCGTTTACAAGACCGGCTTTCTTTGGCGGCTTCTGGGGGGTGGGGTCCTTCTGGGTGAATTGCAGAGTCAAAGCAGCCTTGGAGGAGCCGGAGGAAGAAGAACGGGAGTGGGTGCGGGGAAGCGCAGTGGCACCAGCACGATGGGTCCTTGGCGCCATGGATGAGAACGGTGTGAATTGGGTCTCCGCCGTGTGCGACTTTATATGCATCGATCCCGCTGCTGGCTTATCGCCTCGACGACGAGCACCACGACGGGCAGAGACCGTCCTGGGGTTAATTCACGCAGATCAGCGGTCCATGGCCGTGCCAAGTCAGAGGGCCGAGACCTCGAGTCTGGACACCTCCACTGATCGCATGTCCCCCGCAGACGGCCGAGTCCAGCAAGACTGTAGTGCCTCGTTGTTTCGAGCATGTTGCTATCATAGCGTAGCCCATATCACCTGCACGAACGTGTGCCAGCAGTTGAAGCTACCGCTGTAAATGTACATCTAATAAGATTAGATGTGCCAACACGAAATTATTTCCCGCGCTTTCAACTGAACGTTGAACTCTACACTGGCAAACCCGGGCTGCCATCATGGAGAGAGTGCAGTTCGAACAAGAGCAGGTAAGTCTAATGTCACTCTATTTCGATATTCGCCTCATGGAACAGCCAGATGCTCGCAGAGCTCAAGGACCTGGTCCAGAAAAGCCTTTTTACCCAAGTGCGTTGTGTGTGACCTAGCCTGTATAGCCAGCAAACATCCGCGGTTCGTGTCACAGGCAGAGGTGAAACAAATCTTGAAAAAGCGGACCCAGTTCGAAACTGCTCTCGTGCGTCGAGTCGCCAAGAAGAGCGACTTTTTACGGTATGCCGCCTATGAAATGGGCCTGGAACAACTGCGACGAAAACGAATTCATCGCCTAAGTACGTGCTCTGATCTCCATCTTCTGCTGCCCCGTGTCGTTTACATATTTTTAAGATCTCCCTAAGTCAAAGTCAACGATATCAGACTATGCCCTCATCCGGAGACAGTTCCAGATATTCGAGCGTGCACTCAAGAGGTTCAAGTCAGATATTGGTCTGTGGGTACAATACATCCAGGTGGCAAAGCGAGAAGGAGCACGCGCTTTAGTGGGGCGAATCACCGCACGGTAGGGTTCATTCCTTCCTATTGGGAGTGGGCTAAACTCGCGAGAGGCGTTCAGCGCTCTGCAGCTTCACCCACATGTGCCCTCCTTTTACATTTTGGCCGCATCACACGAATTGGCACACATGTCACCATCCGCCGCTCGTTCTTTACTACAGCGCGGGCTTCGACTAAATTCGGACAGTGTGGACATGTGGAGGGAGTACGTCCGCATGGAACTTGGTTTCATTGAAGGGATGCGAAGACGCTGGAATGTATTGGGAATTAATGCGAAGGAGGACAAGGGAAAGCAGGCAGAGAAACTCGGTGCCGACATTGATATGTACGGCGTGGACGAGACCATCGTCGTTGACGAACAGCAGGAAAAGCCACCAGACGAAGTCATAGCCGCCGAGAAGGATGGCGATGAAGGTGAAACTGCGCGCAAAGCGATCATGGACGGTGCCATCGTCAAGTCGGCTTTGTCAAGCGCAGCAAAAGGTATGCGATCTGCCTCGTGCCCTAGTTTGGGCTTTCTCAAGCTCCTCATCAAGCATTGCCCACAATAAAGCTCTTCACGGAACTCGAAGCACTCATTCGTACTTATCCATGTCGGCATCGTCTCCGTACCACAATATTGGGTCATCTTTATACCCTTCTGCAAGAGGCTTTGCCCGATGACCCTTGTGCAATTCAAATGCATGCCACCAGACAACTCCGTGAACTCACATACCCAAAGGAGGACAAAAGCACTGTCGAAGATGATCCTCGCGTCGCGGACAGTGAAAAACTAATCGATGCCATTCAATCCGCCAACGAGCAGCTTACATCGGCCGTCAAGGCCTCATTGGGAACTTTCACGAAGAGCAACACCCGCTCCACTTCTCATCCCAGCATATCGGATATATATGCCGATTTCGTGTCGGAATGGTGTCGGTCTCCAACACTCGACTCCAACTTGGTGAGACATGTTCCCGATTCAGTTCCTTGGCTCTCGAGACGATCACACCCGTATTGCAGAAACAGTATTTGATAGGGTCGTTGCAGGCCCTGGCGCAGGGCTCTGGCGCATCGCCCGCCCTGCTGGCCACGCACGTTCGCTTGCTTTTACGTGACAACGCATCACCAAAGAGGGCATTGAAGTTTGCCAGACAGTATTCCACTACTTCGACCTCTCCTGGGGTGTGGCTTGCCCGGCTCGATGCAGAGGATGCTTGCAACCAGGGCGATGTCAGCCCGGCTTGGGCATCCGCACGGACCGCAGTAGCTGAGAGTCAAGACATTGACGGCATTGAAAAAGTTTGGCTGTGGGGACTCGACCGCCCGTCCAGTGCGGATCGGCAAGCCGTCTACGAGGTAAACCGTCCATATACCTACGGTACCGATCGCTGACACGGCGTTGCCACGCGACTTTTAGGATCTGCTGAACCAGAGTATGAAAGACGCGGCCACACGGACGATCCACGAGACCCTGCTTCTTCGCTACGTTTCGGACGCGATATGCTCTGAAGGAACCGACGGCGCCACGCGTCTCAGACTCGTACGGCATATGACGACCGCGTATCTCCCCACTGCGTCCGTCTGGGAGCGTGTCTTTACTCTAGAACGCGCACGCGACGAGCGAGCGGGCAAGTCGCTTCTTTGCGCGGTTTACGGGTATTGGCGCGGTTTAGACGCAGTCCCAGCAGCGTCAGCTTGGGCCGGGTGGTTGATGGACCGTGGGGATGGCAAAAGTGCGACGCAAGTCGTCTCGAGTACAATGGCACAGTTGGGTGCCGAGGACAAAAACCGGCTGACCGAGGCGTGGAGTTCGCGGCTGACTGGAAGTCAAACAAAAGATGACGATGATGATGATGCTTCAGGGGAAGAAGCTTTGCCGTTGACACTGGAACACGTCGCGCTGACCTGATCCAATACAATACATGCATTTACCTTGCCTTCAGCCTACAAACTAATAGGGTGATCAACAGGATAATATAGAGCCTCGGACTAGACCGATGAGGCCGATACGTCAGGTGTTCAGAAGATAATGATGCAAAGCGATGAATACATGGACCGTCGTCTACTCGTCTGGCACCTCGATTTCGCCCGAGTTGATACCATCAATGATGTCGTGAGGTGGCTTTCCATCGACCGTGCACCCGATGCTCTGGGCCGTTCCCAGAATCTCCTTGGCACCACCGGCCAAGTCTTTTGATAGCGACTTGCTCCTCATCGTCCGAGCAATTTCAACGATTTCATCAAGCGTCACGTTGCCCGAGTGCTTGATGTTTTTCTCCTTCTTGCGATCGCGGGGGGGCTCTGTCGTGAAGCTCGAGCACGCGCCGCGCAGAGCGATGACTCGTCACGTACCCTTGAGCGCCCGAATGACGAGCGAAGAAGCAGAGGGCACGACTGAGACGGTCGCTTGTCGGTTCTGGATGGTCAATTGGACGGTGACCCGTAGACCTTTCCATGCGGACGTCGCTTTGGCGATATCTTCACCGACCTTCTTGGGTGACTGGGTCGTGTGTCAACGCACGCCATGCGGACACGGTATCGACGCACCAGACCAAGAGGACCGATTTTGGGGGCGAGCGCAGAGGACGCGCCGACTTCACCGCCCGTCGCCCGGAGGTAGATGATTTTGACTTCGGTGGGGTCCTGTACGGCCGTGAGCACGCTGTACGATACCAAGATGCAAGGCGCTCACGAATTTTGGGGCCATGTCGTGAGGACGGCAAGGTGTGGGACGTCCGTCTGTGGGTACAATCAAGGTTCACACTCCGCCGTGGTGCTGTACAGTCGAATGCCGACGAGCCGGAGGTTTGTTTGCATAGATTTGGACTGGCTTGAAATGGGACTTGAAAGGCCGACGCGTCTCACCCACAAGCCATCTTAGAAGGCGGTGAGTGCAATGGGTGTATGGACACCGCGGGAAGGGTCGCTCTCCCCGCTGCATTCGAACACGCGGACATAGATAATCTTGCTTTGCTGATAGGTAATCACCCCTTGTCGTCGCTGTATCCTCCACGGTTGATGTCTGAAATGCCACACTGAAGCTGATATGCTTGAGCGATTGATCGCGCATAATGACCGGATACCCTTGCTGCCGTACGTGCTTCCAACGTCCACGTCTTCCGAACATCTTTGATCCTTTTCATTCATCTAGCGAAAGTCTGACCCGATTTCATTCGAGATCGGCACCTGGAATTTCCGTGCTCGATTACCTTCGACGTATAATTCGATTCACCAAGGTTGAGGTGCGCCCGCTCCCCCTCGTCCTTGACCGCGCCATCGTCTAAACGACTCTGAAGAAATCATGCCTATTGCTCACCCTCCACTACGTCGATCAGATCTGCGCGCGGATACCCCTCTTCACGTTGTCCTCCCTCACCTGTCATCGATTCATCATCGCTTCCATCACCGTCTGCAGCAAGGGCCTGTGCGACACGTTCTGCACCAACAGCCTCTACGCACGTGTCGGCGGAATTCCCGTCTCCGAACTCAACGTCCTCGAACGCGAGTTTCTTCGCATGATCGATTGGCGATTGACGGTAAGCACGTTTTCTTCTCTCTCTCACCTCGTCGCCTACCTCCCCCGATAAGTCCATTCCTCCTTTCCCCTTTTTGCGAGCTTTGTCAGCACGTGAACTGGTCTTGACATGCCCGTCTTTTTTTTTTCTTGGCTGCGGCGCTGCGGTCAGTGCACGCGTGAAGTCCTTCAGGAATATTACGTCAACCTCGTCCGTACGGACAGCAGCGGGAGATTTTACATTCATGGCTCGCCTTCCATGGAGAGCTCTGCCTCTTCGGAAAGCGATCACGAAAGCATGGCGTCGCGCTCGCCCTCCCCATCGCAAGGCCAGCCACCCACGGAGCACCACGTCCGCGCTAGGATGCGCTCGCCGTCGCAAAATGAGCCATCAACAATCCTCATCGATCCAACGCGCACACCCCGAACGCCGCAGGCCCCTACTCTCGAGCAAAACATGGCATTTGCGGACTTGCAGAACTCGCTTGGGGAAGCTTCGGGTATTCATTTCGGACGACCCTAGATGACGGATCCGGAAGGGACATCATTCCTATTACGATAGAATTGTTGGCCTTTGGCATAGTAACCAACTGTATTTTTGCATCACACATGCGATTTAGAACAATCACGTCGTATATGCACCGAAAAACAACACCTGGTACCAAGGAAACAAAGGAATGACTCTTTGAGATTTACAGTATCTGCTATGCTAGTAATGTGTTATGATTGGAGTGGGTTTTGTGGCGAAGTGTTACAGTCCTGTTAGCTGGCTAGGAGCAATAGTAAACAAGTAAAAGAGTGACTTGGGTTTTGTGGGTGTTTTCATCAGAGTCGCGGACTCGGCGAAAAAAATAATAAAAAGACGTTCTGTGCGAAAGTTGAGCACACATCAATACGCAGCAGAATAGGACTGACTTCGCACCGTAAGTATGGCTACCTAACAATACACGAACGCGAGGACAGCGAACAGCACACACCGCCATGTCACATGCAATGTCAAGAACCTGCGTCATGCACACATGAGTTCCCATCAAATGGATACCCCAGGAAGACAAACGAGAAAGCAAAGGGGTGAGTCCATGAGACCAACATTACATTCACCGCCTCAGAGCAGAGAGCATCTTCGCGAGCGCATTGATCTGGCCCTTCTGAACCTTCTTCGGCACGCCATCACTACCTGTTTCACCATTCTCACGAACACCATCGAGATCAGTGGTAGAGGTAGCGGCGTCGCGGCACTGATGAACAGGCTGCTTCTGAGGTGCACCTGGCCGCTCACTGATAGTGTCGAGCTTGGGATCTTTAGGTTTGCGCGTGCGAGGTTTGCGTTGAGGGGGTTGGCCAAAGATGTCTCCAACTGGGTTTGGGTGCAGTTGACGTGGTAACTGGTCTAGCTCCCAAGGTACACCAGACATGACTAGGCAATTAAATCATGGTGCACGTTGGAAGCGAGAGCCGCGTAAAACTCACTTTTGACATTCTTGGGAATAGCCTGCTGTTCCCCATTGTTCCCGTAGATCTTGTTACTTCCGCCCTGGCCGGACGGTTTGGTCTGCGCCCTCCAGCTTCCACTTGAGACGCTCGTTGCCATCGTGCTCACGCTCCGCGTGCTCGAGTTACTATAACGCGTGAACGCACTTGTAGATGTGCTCGCACTTGAAGTCGTCGACGTCGAGCTACGCCAGTTGCTCTTGTTGGCAGGACTGGACAACGCGGGATTGGAGGCGGCGAAATCCAAACCTACGCTACGAATCGACGGAGGGGAGGCTCCACGAGGACCTCTGCGCTCGAAAGAGGGACTATTACCGTAAGCGAACGTTCCAGAGTGATGGCCGTGTCCATTGCCGAAGGAAGTGCCCCACGTGTTCGGGTTAAACGGCTGAGGTTGCCGGCCACGCGTCCAGGTGACCGCTTCGTCTGCAGGGGAACGTTGCGGCGTGAGCGGCGTGTGAGTATATGGTGAATATGGAACGTGCGTCTGATGAGGAGGCACGGTGTGGGGCACGGGCATAGGTGACAAGCCCATGATCAGATTTGTCACATTGCTAGCTGTGCCAGGGCCTAATTCCTCCACTGGAGAAGAATGGCCCTTCCCACCAAAAGACAGCTTCCACTTGGAAGCCTTCTTGACCACGGCGGGGGTGGCAGCGGGTATGGAAGTAGGTGAAGCTGATGTATCCGTAGCGTGAGATTCTACAAGGACGGTGGGCGCCTTGGAGGATGCGATGCTGGCAGCGCGACTGATATCAATGACCGGTGATGACATGGACGCAGAGAGTTGTCGAGAGGAAGAGCGCGATGCCAAGCTTATCTCTCTCGCCAGGGTTTGCGAGGCAGACGCGAGGACCTCCAGCGTCCCGTCCGCGACATCATTGGATTGTTTACTCTTCCGTGCTCCGCGGCGCCCCCGTTTCTTCGTAGAACGGCTGCGACCATCCTCGACGTCGTTTTCAGTATCCAACCTCTGCTCATGATCGACGTCTTGTTCATCTGCAGCTTCGACCTCCTCGATGACCCCGATATGGCAAGGCTTGAGGATCTCACCCTCGGTCTCTTCCACGAGAGAGAGGTCTAGGTCGGGGACTGTCTCTAGTCCCAATCCAGTCCGCTCAAACGCAGGACCAAGTGAAGGCGCCCGGGACAAACTGCGGGAATGGATAACAGGGGTTCGTCCGCCTGCCCGAGAGGAAGGACGACGTGAGGGTGGACAAGACGACAATGGATGACCAAGGGTTATCGAAGATGCAGAAACAACTCGCTTGTGGCCAGGGACTGGGCGACTGAGAGTCACAGATTCAGACATGAGCGCGGGTAAATCCTTGATCCAAATCCCAAACTCGCGTGCGGTGACAGGGGTCGTCGTGTTCGCTGAGAGAGAGAAGGAAGCAGAGGGGGGAAGATAGAAAACACGTGTAGCAAGAAATTCGGCTACGAGAGCAGTCATACCGGTGAAACGCTGCATGAAGAAGCTGGAGCCGTGATGGCGGAAGAAGTTGAAGGAAGAGCAGACACCCTGGGCAGTGTCTGTCCAAGGATTGTAATGGTACAACCTGAATAAAGGTCATTGATACACAGCGAAATCAAAGGCGACAGGGACATACATGTTGATCAAAACGATACCCAGCGACCAGACGTCGGCGGGAGCCGGTTGGTACGTTGGGGCACAGTTGTTTCTACACTCGAAACTCATATAGGGAGCACTTCCACAATCCATGTCAGAACAGTCTGCCTCGGTGGTAGAAAGGCCAAAGTCGGTCAACTTGACGACGACACGACGTTCCCCGTTGACAAAACCGTCAGTGACGATGAAGTTCTCCGGTTTTATGTCGCGATGGAAAACACCCTGCTCGTGACACGAAGCTACGGCGTCGCACATCTGGGAGAACATGCTGGCGATGAGACGCAGTCGGGTTGGGCTAAGGAGCTGAGACGGATGAAGAGAGGCGAGAAGGGAAGGCGTCGGGGGAGTCCGCGAGGGGGAAGAAGGACCGTCTTGCGACACGACGGGCATTGGCTCGTAATGGTCACGTGCCTGCTCGAGGAAGTAAAACAAGTCCTCGCCGGGAACATACTCTAGAAGGAGAAGGAGAAAGGCCGGTGTCTCAAAGGTACGGTAGAGGGTCACGATGTTGGGATGAGGACGAAGGGACTGATGGATCGTGACCTGTGGGAGAGGTGAATATGGACGCACACAACGGGTTCCCACGGGGACTGACCTCGGTCATCTGGGCTGCAAGGGCGTCTTGATCGAGATTCGCCTTGCTGAGACACTTGAGGGCAAAGTCACGGCCGTAGGTGACATAGGTCTTGGAGCGAGTGAGGTCGCCAAGATCGAGGGTACCGCAATGGCCGTCCTCGGAAGGCTGTGACCGGGACAGGACCTCGCGCACGAGGTAGACGACGGCATATGAGCCCGTGCCGAGTTTGCGAACGACCTCAAACTCTTTGGCCAGACCAAAGTCGGTGCCGTCGTGTGAGACGAGCGCAGGAGCAAGGCGAATGCGATGATCCTGTAAAAAAATGCCTTCACCTATGAAGTCGCCTGGGGCAAGCACGTCCTCGATCACCGAGGAGCCAGAAGTGGAGGGACGCGCCGAGTGGGCCGATCTGGAGGCATGAGGGTGGAGAGAGGAGGACGGGAAGGGAAGGGGTGCAGAGGACGGGAGAGGACTGGGGAGGGCGAGAGGGCTGGCGGGCGGGGGAGAGAGAA